>MU223439.1:264104-293220 GCA_018584345.1 Thuja plicata | reverse complement strand
TACATAGCTAATCAGTGTCCACATCAACAAATACTGTGTTAACAGCCATCTTGAAAGGTAAAACCTACCTGAGTATTTGTGGAGCTCAAAAACGAAGAAGGACCTTATCCAGTCCTTAGCAATTAGGTTTTTCTTGTTTCTGAATCAGAATTAGAAAGTACAAGGTTCAAATAGGCATTTCAAGCATTGTGGTTCATACAAGAAAAATCCCTAACAAGGCACATATGAATGTATGGAGTGAATAGGATAGTCAAGATCAAAGATGGGAAAAAGAGGATGATGGACTTAGGTAGGATGATGGATGGTGGATAGGAGATGTGAAAGATATGTATGGTAGAATAGTATGGATAAGTGAATGGATGTATAAGTGAATTTGGAATAACACAGATATGTGATAGGCTGGAGGAATGGAGGGAGGAATCAAACATTTAATTCCATGAAGGGTATCCCTTGAATATGTTCTATATTGGACCGAGTAATTTTGTATATATGCTCATAGATGTTGGTAGAATGGTGGGAAGGGAGGTAAAATAGATGGAGGAGATGGAGGGGGGATAAGGATTTATGCATAAGATTAGATTAATGAGATGGAAGGATGGGGAAGGATTGGTGGATAGTGGATGTGAGGTTGAAAGACTTGTGAATAAATGGATCAAGAAGTTGGAAAGATCATCATTGGAATACACCTTGAAGGGTAGTAGAGTTTTGGAGGAGGATATTTTGAAGGAGATGGAGGAGAAAATATGGATTTTGGGATATAAGGACCCAAAATAGATGAAGAGATAGTGAATGTTGGATAGTGGATGTTGGCACATAAAGACCCACAATGGATATAGAAGATGGAAGATTTTTAAATGGAAAATTGGAGGGATTATATGTATAGAAAGTTTGGATTAGCAAGCATGGATGCCAATTTTTATTTTTCTTTGAGATACATTGCTTCAGTGAATAGCTTGGGAGTCCACATGGTTCTTGAATTTTTTTTTGTTGGCCGTTGTGGCCTTTTGAATTTTTCTTTCTTTTGAATCATATTTTTCTTTTCTTGAACATGTCTTTTAGATGGGACATGTTGATCCTTAGATTTTTGTGGGATTTTGGCTTTATGCATTTTAGCCTTGGCATCCAATTTTCTTCCATTATCCATGGTATGGGTGCAGGAGGATGGAGGGTGTGGAGAGTAAGATGTAAATCCATGTGAATGGGGTTCATGGATGGATTGGATAGGTGTGATGGGATCTTGTGGAGGATTAGGATCATGTGGAGGGATAATAGGATCTTGAGATGGATTGGGATCATGACATGAAGATGAAGGGGTACTTTGATCTTGAATTTGGAGAGGATTATGTGATAGAGTGGAAGGAATGGTTGGATCTTGTGATGGAAGGGAATAATGCAATGGAGTAGATTGGATGAAATAATTAGATTGAGTAATTTGATCTTGACATGAATGGGAATTAGTGGATTGGATAAAAGGAATATATTCATGAAGTGGCAAGGAAGTGGAGGTTAAGTATAGAGATGGAAGGGGATCATTGGATGGGGTGGAGGGGATCAAATTGCGAGATGGAGTGCTTTGTTCTTGACATGGAGGAGAATCATTAATGGATGAGATAGAATGGATGTATTGATATTGATTAGGAATGGGATCATTAGGTGGGTTGAGGAGGATAAGTGGATCTTGATATGCGAGGTTGGGATCTTCATATGGAAAGGTGTCATAAGATGGAGGAATGTTTAGATCTAGAAGAGAAGAGGAATCCATATTAGCATACTTTGGAACAAGGTCTTGGAATGTTTGGACTTGTGAGGGTGAGGTAATGGAGGAGATGGAAGCTTCAAATTGGTTGGATGGAGGGATGGATGACTCATGAGACTTAGGAGATTTAGATACATCTTTATTTGTAGGGGATAGTGGTGGGTTCATGAATTGAGGGGATTGCACAACTTGATTTAGAGTTGGGGATTTATACCTCTCTTCTAGCCCTTGGGTCTAGTCAATGGAAAAGTTATTGTGGGATGGGAAAGGTATAGGATTTGGAGGGTTAAGATTATGTGGAGGATTGGGATAAGATGGAGGATTATGTATTTTGGAAAAGGAGGAACAACATATGTCCTCAAAGGAAAACTTTTTCTTTTTACCCCCATTTTGTAAGCTAAGGATAATGTTTCAAAGTTCTTAATATCTTGGGAAAGGTTAGGTGTATTGGAGGCATTATGTTGGCTATGGAAGGAATCATATGTGGGTGAGGGATAATGAGATGTAATTCCCTTGTAAAAGGTAGAGGAAGGATAATAAATGGTAGATAGATTGGAATTGGATATGATGTGTTCAGGTAAAATGGATGGGGATATGGTAGATGGATGTGGAGTTATGGGATTGTCTTGGTAAGTGGGTTAGGGTGAGAGATATGAATAGTTAGGGGTTGGATTGTTTTGATGAATGTATGAGTTTTATGAGTGTGATTGGTATGTTGGTTGGATTGGAAGTATGGTTTGAGGATTGGGGTTTGGCATTTGAAAGTCCTTAATCATTTTGTCAAATCAATCCATATTCATGATGTTTAGATGAGGGGTTATGGATTTGGATGAGATGATGGTGTAGATGAAGATATGGCTTAAAAATAGATGAAATTTGAAAGATAGATGAGGGATGTTTGAAGAAAAATGAATGACTAATGGGTGATTTCACTAGTAGAAAAAAGCAATATATGACAAAATAAACTACCAAAAATTGTAGATAAATGACCAAATTTGGTCATGTGATCAGTGGTAGTTTATTGCCGGTCATTTATCTATTGACCAAATTTATGACTAAACTATTTTAGTCATTTATTTGGTCATTTGGTAGTTTATTTGGTCATTTGGTAGTTTATTTGGTCGTTTATTTGGTATTTTATTTGGTCATTTGGTAGTTTATTTGGCCATTTATTTGGTCATTTGGTCATTTATTTGGTCATTTGGTAGTTTATTTGGTCATTTGGTCATTTATTTGGTCATTTCACTATTACATATAGTTGACTAATTCATGTTAGGGAACGATGGAATTGAACCAACAACCTCCTGCTTGTAAAGCAGGTTCTCTCCCACTAAGCTAGAACCCTTTAAAGAGTAAATATACCCTGTTGGATGATATCAATTCTGGTTACTGATCATGTTGTTGATATTCATGTTTTGTCACTGATGTCAACATATATTTCTATGAAGAAAACAAATTGGCTACTTAACTGGATGGAGTGTACGGACACTGTACGGATGATTCAGAATGATCGAAGTTGGACTTATGTAGAAGGATGTGTGCTGACCTTATCCCTAAGATCTCTTGACTTTATATTACCTACTGTGGATGTTACAGTTGATTTAGTGAAGATTGGTTTTCTGGACTATAACTGTGATTCTAGACAGAGCAGGTCTCTATTTTTCAGGTATATCTTTCTGGTGAAGATATTTCAGAACTTGTAAGCTTACTGATAGAAAACCGACATATGATAGAGTAATGGGTTGAGTTCGATTATTGATTGGATATGAATGATGTCAGTTGTGGTGTGTATTCTAGAGAAGACCTATTTCCTGGCTGACTTCAGACATGTAGCGTGTGAAATTAAATGTGAGCATGAATTGTGGATCTGGAAGTATAAGTAATGAATTGTAAATGTTGTATACTTGTTATAGATACCGTGTGTATCTTAGCAAGGGGCTATGTAATTATTTGTATGATGGAAAGACTTAATTGGTCGACCTAGTTAATTATGTATTAGGAAAGCTTAACTGGCCAACCTAATGAATTATTGTAAGAGGGTATATATGAAAGATAAATTCTTGAGAAGAAGTGTGATAGAGAAAATAAAGAGAAGTGTGGAAGTTGCGAAGCTTGTTGATTGCTGGATACAAAGTAGAGTTGATACATCATTGGAACTGACCAAGCAAAGACAGTTTCTATCAGACAGCTAGTTGGAATGTGTATTTGCCTTATACACTTGATTCGGATTGTAAATCCTTGAGGGTGGCTTTAACCTTCTTTGGGAAGTGTGCCTTGGCAGTGAGCCTACTATTTTATTTGACTCCTAACAAGCTCTATGTCCTAACAGGGACTGTGTACTGTAATGTTGTAACAAGCTCCTAACAGGGCTAATATCTTTTAACAAGGATACTATACTCTCAGTGCATTATTTGTGGGTGTTAATTCCCACTGGGGTTTTAACTTTAACAGGGTTTCCTCGACAACAAATATTGTGTTATGGTGTTGTCTATTACTATGTTATCATTTACATTTGTAGATTTGGTTTATAAAGTATAAATTTTAATAATCTAGATTAATACTGATTCATCCCCCCTCTCAGTTGTCTTGTGGACTGTTATTCCTAACATACCGTTCATAATTTCAAGTCTCTAAACACCCTTTGGTCTAGCAGTGCAAGTGGACAAAATATGAACATAAGAAAATTAAGGCCCTAATAATAACATCAATAAAAGATTTCATAATATTATTATCCCCCCTTTAAATACAATCTTAAGTGAAAGAGTCTTAAACAAGAATGAACATGTTAAAAGGTTGGAGAATACCTCTATAGTCCCTCTCTTAATCTGCAACCAACCAATATTGATAAAATTGTTTGCATACATAGTGGAGGAATTCCAGCGTTGAACTACTTCTAAACTCGCCCTTGCAGTCCATTATTCTAAAGGCATTTAAGAAATTACGCAGTGTACAATGAACCCATAAATTACATTTGAGACTGAACCATGAGGGCTATCAAGGATTGGGGAAACAAGGAGAGACATGTAAGCAGCAACTGGGGCATGAAGGGTACCCGAAAATGGGCTGTAAGGGTGGTTTAAGTGGCAAAAATGAATAGATAGCCTATGCAATATTGCAATATGTTTTGTTTAGAATTTTGAAAGTTTGTGTAGTTAAATAATTTTTTGTAAATTAGCAATGACTATAAATCTTTGTTTCTAATTGAAGTGTTTATGTAAAACAAAAAAAAAATTGGGAAATTCTTTGTAGACGAAGGACTGAGAAGCAAACCAGAAAATATGACCATAGAAAATAAAGGTATGCAGTCTACAGACTGCATTTTTTAAAACTGCATATCTGAAGAAAAGTATGCAAACACAAAATTTAGCATTTTTAAAATGTATGCAAATACAAAATTATCTTTCATGATTGTAGTGAGGGAAGAAAAATACCTTGTATCCATTGCTGATGAGAAGTCAATTTATGTTGTAACATACTTTGGAAATTGCAATAAGAAGTTATGGCTTTTACCCAACCTCCAACCCAAATTTGAATTGATGCCCGAACTCAACAATATCATCCAAAAGAAAGGGATCATGGTTACATTTTATTGGAAAGACTCCTTGAAAATATTGTCGTACAACAAAAGAAAAATAAATCAAACCCACTCCCAATATGTTACAAATAAAGATGAATTAAAATGATAATAATCAATCATTTATAAACATATATTTTCATATAGGGAAAATAGGTAATTTCAGAAAAACTGTCAGGATCATAATCTCTCCCATGCACAAAATTGTTACGAAGATTTAAAATAAGTGTTTAACACTAGATATCATCAAGTGCCAACACCATGAATGATGAATCACAAAAACAATTTACATTGCAAGTAAAAGGTAAGAATTCCTACATGCACAAGGCATTGACAAATTCTATGTGAAAGACTAGTCATTTTTCTGATACATTTATATCCATAGAGAACATGTTGACCCTGGAAGAATTTCATAAAACAAACAAACTACTTTTTGGAATATAAACAATGATAGAAAGATAATACAATACTTTTCTTCAAATCTTAGATTAAACTATTTTATAGGCACTGGCTTCTGCAGTCACATTCTTAATGGTTGTCGTAGCATGTGATGCTCCTCAATTTTTTCACTTATTAGATGAGAAATTCTAGTAATTATTATTTGGAAAGTTTCTGAGATGTTATTCCCTTTAACCACTTCATGTAATAGAGGTACAAATGTTGCAAATACTTTAGGAAAAGAGGCAATATCATGATAAATGTTTACAAAGCCTTTAAATGTTTCTATTACAGAATAAATCATGTCAACCCTGCAATTTTCATGCAAAAGAACTGAAAGTTAGTTTTTTATGGAACATGCACACCCCTTCATCTTGTAGTCATAACCATTGGGAATCTCATTGGCCTCAGTAATTGAATGATTTTTCAGTATGATATGTGGGAATATTTATAATAGGAAAAATAAACTAACCTGTATGTATCAGATTCAAAGAGGGGTGAATTATCATCGTCTTACATGATCGATGTGAAATCCAATGGAGGAGGTAAATCTGATACCCTACTGGAAAGACAAATCCATGACCTGAGTCCTAAATGATCCAACATAAAAGTAGGCAATTGGTGCTCACAACCAAAGAAGAAACATGAGCCAAATATACTAGCTGCAACATTTGTGGCAAACAATGTGATATTGTAAACTGTATTTTACAAACTAGCAAAAGTTTAATGAAAATTCAATAACCGCTAGTCATTCATCTCAGATATCCCTTAGAAAGGCATACATATTACCTGCACTTGTAAGTTCATAAATAATGTGCATTTTAGTCAAGAAAAATGATTAAGGCAGCATGGATCTACATCTTACCTTAAGTTCAACCCTATTAACGAGCGCTTTAGTAGCTACTGCTAATATCAATAGAGCATGCAAAAAGTTCATAGCCTCAGGACAAAACCTTCGAGCTTCTCTGGTTACCTGCATCATATCACACTTTAAGATATTTGCAACAAAATTCAGTGTTTAAGATATTTAGTTGTCTAACTTTGATAGACAAGAATGTGTGCATCTATATTTAATGGTCAACGTTGAAAGGGTTTAGTTTTTTGTGCAGTTGTATTCCTTGTTCCCTGGCATGATCATTTATTTTTGTCCCTGTGGACCTCATTATTATATATTTAAATTCATAATATTAATTTAAATTCATCATTATTATTATATATGTAAATTATTTTTGCGATTCATCATTCATGGTGTTGGCACTTGATGATATCAAGTGTTAAATACTTATTTTAAATTTTTGTGATAGTTTTGTGCATGGGAGAGATGATGATCCTAACAAAGAAATCCTGAATAAGGTAATTCTAGAAAAAGGAGGTTGATGTAATAGTTTGGTTGATGAATAAAATTGTTTTTTCTCTGCAAATTACTATTCTCCCACTTGGTGCAGACTTCGTGTTCAATGGTTGTGATGGTTGTAATGTAATCTCTTCAATGGAGTGTTGACTTAGGGTCTTAGGATGGTGAATTCACTACAACATTTGGGGTCGAATTTTTATGCCAATTTGCAACGGCACTACCATTTGTGTGTGATTTTTGTGTTTTTTTTTCAAGTGCCCCCAATGTCGTAATAGCGATGGTACCATCATAATTTCGACACCCGCGTGATTATAAACAAAAAAAAAAGAAGAAAAAGAAAGGCTTGTTTCTAATTTTTGTATTGAGCTACGTGCACGCACGAAGAGGGCCCTAACTGTGGTAGATCGAGCTGTGTGCACAAAAAGGGCTCTTCTATTGTGAAGCTCGAGCTCGATTTGGAAGCTTGGCATATGACAACCATGACTTGAGGTAGGCATTCAAGCTTTGTCTTCTCATTAACTCAATTTCATTTTGATGACATTTGTTGATTTAATGACACAAGATGAATGTTAATATTGGCATTGTTTACATCTTTGCATTTGGAATGCGTGATGACCCACGAGATTTGAAAGCTAGGGAATTGTTGCTATTACCTTCAAGGCATTGTGTGAAGTGTTTGATCTATCTTTATTTGTTTTTCTATTGATATTCACTATGTGGTACTCTCCGTTTATGAGCATTTCATCAGAAAATGTCTTAATGGCTCGTTGGCTGCAAGCTAGGGCATCATGCAGTGTTTATGAGCTCACTGTTTAATATTGGCATTGTTTACATCTTTGCATTTGGAATGTTTGATGACCCATGAGCTTTGAGAGCTAGGGCATCGTTGCTATTACCTTCAAGGCATTGTGTGAAGTGGTTAATCTCTCTTTATTTGTTTTGTTATTGATATTCACTATGTGGTACTCCCAGTTTATGATCATTTCATCAGGAAATGTCTTGATGGCTCGTGGGATGCAAGCTAGGGCATAATGCATTGTTTATAAGCTCACTATTCAATACTGTCATTATTTACATCTTCGCATTTGGAATGCTTGATGACCCGTGAGCTTTGAGAGATAGGGCATCGTTGCTATTACCTTCAAGGCATTGTGCAAAGTGTTTGATCTCTCTTTATTTGTTTTGTTGTTGATATTCACTATGTGGTACTCCCCATTTATAATCATTTCATCAGGAAATGTCTTGATGGCTCGTGGGCTGCAAGCTAGGGCATCATGCATTGTTTATGATTCAAAAACTGTCTATTTTTAAAAAGCAAAAACTATTGCCTAGCTATTTCAATGAAAATAACAATGTGACTCCACTTGGATGACAGAAATAAAATAGATTATGTTGACAAAAATGATCCATGAGGTGGAACAACCATTATCCATTAAATTTAATTGAAATTGATAATGGAATATAAATATCCATTTTAAATCAATATTGACAAGCATCCTTGTACAATTGTTTAAGTTTTTTCAGTTTTTAAAAGAAGCACTACAACAAATAAAAAATGTAACACTAGACAGGGTATACTTGCTTCCATGATGTAACACAAATAGAGGATATAATTTGTAAGCACAAGCTTTCCACCCGATCACATTATTATTAATAAAAAATTCATCTTGAAGGATGTATGTCATGACCAAAACATATCATAGGAATCTGCCCACTAACTAGGTGTAACTATATGAAATCAACTACATCAACGACAGTTTTGGATTCTACTTAGATACTATGTTACCAGGCTCTTCTAGTTTGAGTGTTGTTGTGTATAATCTCACTGTTGCTAATCAGAAATTTATTTGAAACCCCCTACTTATCCCTATTTATACTGATAATGGCAAAAAGTAAAAAATCTATATTTTTTTGACTTTTTCAATGAGTAAGATAAATTCTAAAATAAGCAAAAATAGTAAGCCAAGATTACTGAATTCTCTCCTTCCTTCTATTTGTTTATTTGTTTTGAATATGATAAATCAAGGTGAGAAAATATAACATGTATATAATATTTGATATATTGAATATTGCGCATAACTAGAGAACTAACTGTTTAACAAGTTTGTTTCAGAATCACTCATTATTAAATATGTAAATATTATTTATATCTCCTCATTCTTCACAATCAATATATTCGAACAGAGGGAAGGGGCAAATGAAGGATTCCAAAAAAGTATGACTTTATTGTTGCAATTTTTATTTACATAATTGCATTAATCATTCATAAGATGGAGATTCAAATATTTTATGAGCCTAAAAAATTATTTTGACCAATTGAACTTTATGAAATTGTTTCTTTTTAAGAACCAAAAATATTTGTGCTAAAACGACAGATGCTAAGAATAATAAAAGACCTTGAACACGTAAAGGATCTTGAAGTACTATTTCAAGTTAGCAGCCCAAAAAGTATGCAATGGTGGAAAAAGCTTCAGCTGACACAGGTTAAATAGTGATGCCTTAACCTTATAGTTTCACAAAACACTTAATGGTACACACTGACTGCAAAGACAAATCAAATGTTCACTGTTGATATTTGAGTTCAACTAAACATTAGTCATATAAGCTAAATCTTTCGATTAAATAGGGGAGCATCGGCGCACTAGGCACCCAAATTGATTACAAGGTTTTTAACATTCTAAACCCAACTTATAGGTTCATGTTGACTGTAGCAGCTGATCGTGGGTCTATGACAACTGATCGTGGGAGGGAATGGGAAATCTGGATTCTCAATGTGCCATTAGTGCTCCAGTGCAGCGATTCAAATACCTTGTCGTATGATCTCTTCTGCAGATGACCTGAATCCTAGCATCCCAGATGTGACTGGTGGCGTTGATCAATGCTCGATGAATTTTGGCACCTGGAAATGAATTTTCTATTGTTGGGTGCAGCTAAACCCTAATGATCAAACCCTCGATCTCTAATTGATGCACACTTGTGATAGTTGGAAGGGCGGTAGCAATTGCTGATGATGTGTTATTAATGTGCTCACCCTACAATGGGGTTTTGATGATCTAGGTGACTAGCGTGGCTTCTATCACACTTTTAATATTGTATAGCACCCTCCTAACAATGGAATTGCTCTAGATCTGTTGACCGCTCAACCGGGAAGGAGATTAAGGAATTTAATCAGCGATGGAATGCTTGTAGTTTGAACTATTGAGGTAGGGTTTTTGTCCTAACCTCTAATCGTGCATCCAAAGGGGTTATCATCCTTGAAAGCTTGTTACTTTATCAAAATCCTGGAAACTATGTGAAGTTGGATGCTCAAAAAATAGACAAAAAGGAGATAAACCTGTCAAAATTTTGATTCTGAGGGCCTAAAAGTGGCGCCTAATAATTTGAATTTGAATTATCATATGTTTCATTTTATTTATTTATTATTATTTTTTGTTTTATTGCAATGATGTGGCATTGGGTATATTGGGGAAAGGTAAAATCACATAGGGAAAAATTGAACAAATTCCAATTTAGGAGGAAGCTTTAATATTTATTTATTATTATTTCTTATTATGATGTGTGGCATTGGGGTCTATTGGGGAAAGGTCAAATCAGATGTGTTGTGAAGTCTTGCTTCCTTGAAAAGTTGGTTTAAACAATCAACCCTCAAGTTGCTCTCATATTGCACGAATATCCTGGTAAGGAATGCACTCAAGGATAAAGTACCAATCAATTTCAACTACCCCCTTTGCTATAGAGAATACACATTTTTTCTTCCTTAATTTTTTGGAAACCGTCCATCTACTTTTCTCATATCTAAGATGATGACATATAGTTTTTAGTTATGTTACTAATAGTCTAGCCTTATCCTTGATTGTCACTAGCAAGTAGTCTTTTTCATTATGTTCCCATGTGGGATTGAACTCTTTAACATAATGATTTTTTTCCTGACCAATTTGCTTTCTCCACATGGAAGCCCTGAATTTTTCTAACTCGACTTTTTATCTCTTCATGAGCATTGGGGCATTATTGCAATTTAATGTTTCATTTTCTCATACACTTGTTGTTTTTCTTCATCCATGTATTTTTTCTATGATCTAGCTTCTCCTCGACAACCATTTTTTACCAATTATGAAATCTGAAATTAAGTTGCCTCGATATAGAATCACTATGTTTGGATCCATCTTTTGTGGTGATGCTAAAAATTAATCATCATATAATGCTTAACAATACTACCTTAGAGAGCTTATGACAGAAATAAATAAAGCATAACATCATCATAAGATAATAGCAAAGAGACACAAATCAACAACATAAGAGCATCATATAGTACAGGATTTACATGGAGAAAACCTTGTAGGAAAAAATCCACCAAGAAGAAAGGCCAAGTATGCATTATCATTTAAATAAATGAGATTTCAATACATTCACTTCCATTCTCCTCTTTGCCTCCAACATGGCAGCATCTATGTACTTGTGAACAACCTCTTTATGGCTCAACATGCCCTTGTTCTTGCAAAGTAATTCTACATTCAATTGACAACAAATTGGAAGAAATCACCTTATAGAAGACAAAAAAATGTTGATCCATTTTATTTCTGGTGGCAGAGGTATTTGTAGGGTCTTTAAGAGTCTAAATCAATTTATTGGAAGCCATAAAGCTCATAAATCATGGTAAAAACATAAATCTCATAAAGTTTGGTAAAAGAGGGCCCTAACTGTGGTAAAATGGTAAAGTTGCCACTTTGCAATGCTCTTCTATTGTGAAGCTCGAGCTCGATTTGGAAGCTTGGAGCCTTGTGAAGTTATGTATGATTAGAGTTAATGTGAATGTGGAATGAATACGTAAAATGATGCAAGATTCATAATATTTAGCATAAATAGACAAATACATAATATAGAAATCTATAATAGAAGTATTGATCTAGAAATGAATGATGTTTTGGGATTAAATTGGCATGTTTGTATACTTTCTCCATTTTAAACTAACCTATGAGTTCAAAGGAGGAATTATGAAATATAGTTGTAGGTAGTTATCTCTTCTATAATGATGGAGGAGTCAAAGGTAATGATCAATGAGGTTGTTGTTATTAGATCATACATTAATATATTTACTATTTTGAATTTGAGCTCGGGCATCATGCAATGTTATTGCTATCATTGCATGCTTTCTGCTATTGTGCACCATATATTATTTTATACACTACTTATTTCATTGAGACCGTGAGCTTGGCATTTGTAATGTATTTGTTGTTATTGGATCAATGTATTTGCTTTATTGGATCGATGTATTTTTCCCACTCTTTAACATACCCAAAGCATTCATATAGCAATGTATATGTACATATTCACTAGATAAGACTAAATTGCATCTTAACTATCATTGTATTGAACTGTTTATAATCAGATATAATCGTGTGACAAAACAAAAAAACATGAGGCATAGAACTTCTTTCTGGTTATTTATTTGTGCATTTAATTTGCAAGTTGAAACTTACCATAGACAACAATAAGACTGATAAACAAGCGTAGAAGTGGTATGATAATTATGCATACATATATTATACATAATTATGTGTACGTTAATTATGGATAGAACATTTGGTATTCCTTGGAAGAACAGTGCAACAAATTATTTAATGTGTGTGATGATGACATCAAACATGCTATTCTCTACCTTCTGAAACATAATATTGTTGGCTCGCATGTACACGACGGGGTAATCTATAAACTAGTATTTTCTACTCTCTTTGAAGTTACCAGTCGGTTAGAATGGGTCTTGAAGGTGGTTAAGCATGTGGTTGTTTCCGACAATTTGGAAAAAGTTGTGCAGTGGATTCAGACCATCAATCCAAACATTATCTCTGGTAGGCTTGGCTCAATTTTTGATAATAGAGTTGGCTTTGAAAATAAAATAGTGGAAGCGTGGGAGGTGTTCAAGCTATCTTGCGCTAATGATGACTATGCTGCTTTGAGTATCTTCCATGGTCACAATGAAGATTTCTTCACTTGCGATGATAGGAATGTTATGGTGGACTACTTCTTTGGAGTTGGCATTTTTGTCAACAAACTAGGTCATATTTAGATCAAACGTAGACATGAAACTTAATTGTTTAACATAATGTCTGGAATACTCTTCTTTGT
Source organism: Thuja plicata (assembly GCA_018584345.1). Classification (NCBI taxonomy): domain Eukaryota; kingdom Viridiplantae; phylum Streptophyta; class Pinopsida; order Cupressales; family Cupressaceae; genus Thuja; species Thuja plicata. The sequence continues at coordinate 279,975 of MU223439.1, read as the reverse complement.
AAATGTTTTTGTTGATAAATACTCAGGGTCTAGATATCCATATGCTCATCATCATTACAAAAAATTATCTAGCTAATGAACTATATATCCTTATGCATTATGTTGTTGTGATTTTGCCTCTTTTTTTGACACAATGAATGGTTATATCTCTCTCTCAAGGGTGGGTTATTCATTACTACCATGTCATGTTGTATTTAGTTGTATGTAGCTATAATTGTTTATTGTCTACTATGCAATATTTATCATATGTATCATGTGACTTATGTAAATCTGATTATGATTGACCTTCATAACATTGAACAGACCACTCTAAACCAAAATATTTCCCTGCTCAATTTTTTCAAATACACTAGGAACCATAGTGACAAGTAAGCCTGGAAGTGTAATAGAAGCCACCCCTATTCCTAGAACTTTGAACCACCTACTCTGCAATCTACATATTCAATCATAAAGACATTGCCGAAATTGTAATCATAAAGACATTGTCGAAATTGCAATCATAAAGACTATTTTTCTCCATCCTATTATCCATGCATATTCTACATAGTTACACGTGCATTCTCAAATCAGAGTGGGAAAATATTATTTTGGATGCGAGGGAGAGAAGCCAAACACATAAAGAACATGCACATAAACACGACATTTGAGAAACATAAATGTAGATATCATGGTCACAATTGTTTGGAGACACAACATAATTGAATGGTATACCCAGACGATGCAACACAACCACTACTCCTACGGTTCCAAGTTGACACTGTAGGATCCAAAAACCATAGCTAAGGAATAAATTTAGAGAGTAGAGGAGGGTCGTAATGACCAAAATATGACATGGTCCCTATATTATTTTGGTCATTATGGCCCTCCTCCGCTCTCTAAATTTATTCCTTATCTATAGTTTTTGAATCCTGCAGTGTCAACTTGGAACTGGAGGAGTAGTGGTTGTGTTGCATCGTCTAGGTATACCACTCAATTATGTTGTGTCTCCAAACAATTGTGACCATGATGCCTACATTCATGTTTCTCATCTGTTGTGTCCCATGACCCCTTATGACCCTTTATGACCCTTTATGATCCCTAAGAATACATCTTAGAGGTCTTAAAGTGTCGTAAATAGTCATAAGAGGCTCCTAGGAGAAGCCAGATGAGCTTCCACCTTTACGTGGTTGGACCTGTTAAGTAGAGAATGTTAAACTATTCTCAAAACAAAGAGAAGCTCAATATTTGAAGGTCTCACTCCATGCACGACAAATATATATATTTTAAAATATAGCATACCTTCGCAATTGTGATGTTATTCAGAGAATCACTAATGCCAAATCACTACATGCGATGTCCAAATGTCAGAATAATCCAACAACTAGACATCGCATGTATAGCATGTCTGTCGCATATCCGTCATAATTGAGACACTAATAATATGTAACGACAACATGTTAACCATCGTAGCTGGTGCATATTACGATAGTCAATACCATCGCAATAACGACAGACATACCAACCATCAGTGATTTCGACACCAAAACTGCAACACCGACCTGTGTAGCGTGGTCGACGGGGTAGTGTCAGAATTGCACCGCATAGCCGTAGAAAAAAGGACTCAAATTTACTAGTGATTAAGTCCATTCTATTTTTGGAATGATTGCATTTGGTTTGGAAATAAGGGAGTTAACTATGTTTTGGTGTAGACTGCTCTGAACCCTCATCTAGGGTACCTGATAATAGAAACATGTGATTCCCACTTTGTTTTACGTGTACTAAGCCCACATTTTTGGTAAAGGGATGGGGCATGATGGATATTAACACCGCCACTAGAATTACAGGATGTCATACAATAGCTAACATGATCTTTGTTATAGCATGAGGGGATTGTAACTGTCTCTCTGATAGTAGATAGAATTAGGAGTAAGCTCAAAGTGTTTCCCAGACAAGCATGTGAGATGACTATCATGAGATGTGAAAGAAGGATGTTAGTAAGACTATGAGATGTAAAGAGTTATGGAGAAGGCTATGGGACCAAGGTGTGGGAAAAATATTAACTATTTTGCAGAGATGTGTGACTGTACTAATTTGACAGTGAGGTGTTGTTAGTGAGTCTAGGTTGGTAAGATTGAAGATATTAGTGTATTAGGGGTTGGGATTGAGTATGAAAAAAGTCTAAGAGTGTCTTGGAGGTTGGAATCCCTACAAGAGTCAGAGTTTGGATTAGGAGGACAAGATAGAATGAAATGCCTTAAGGGTAGGGCAGTGGTTAGAATGGTGAACTGTCAGCATGTAGAGCATGGTCTCAGAGTTAAGTCCTCACTACCACTATAGGTTGTGGTGTTTATTAGCCCATTAAGCCTTGTGAGGTTATGAAGAAGGAAAAAATTGTGAGAGTTTCCTTTCATAGAGAGTCTTTGGGCTTTGATGTAAGAGGGAATGGAGTATGTGTGTGGACTGTCACTAGTGCAGAGTTAAGGTCAAATTAGTGCCACCTTGAAGGGGAGATTCAAGACATGAATGATGTCAGTCAAGTGATTGGAGTGGATAAAAGGTTGAGTCATTGGATATGAATTCTTTTTTAAGGGGGTTGGTTTGACAAGGGATCTTGGAGTGTTTGAGTGTTTTTGAGAGGCTTAAATGTCAACAATGGTTTTCCTCTTGAGAGTCTTTAGGTGGGTGTTGTTACAAGACAACAAAGAACATTGAAGTTTCCTTTGTGAGATTTGGTTGTGTCCATCACCCCTCCACGTCACACCTCGAGGAGAAATATCATAAATATTTGGTTGGATATAGTGTTTTAAGGGATAACATTATTTGATGGGCAAAAGAGAGAAAGTAGAGAGGTGATAGCAAACATGTCAATGATCATTGAGTTTCAATCATAAAATAGTAAAGGTAGTTGGTGTTATAGGTGACAAAGTTTTGATGAAATGAAAATAGATTTAAAGGACTATGGAAAGGATGTTTCAAGTAGTGAGATTTGATGTTTTCTCAGTCACCAGTATGTGACTATTATAGGGTGAAAGACAATGGAAAAACCATGATTGGTGTGACTACAAAGACATTGTCAGAATATTAGAAGATTGGGAATTATTTCAGGAAATTGTGAGTGAGAGGGTGTATCAAGAAGATCTGGGAAAGGGCTTCACACCAGCCAAAAGCATTTTATTGAAAGTTTCTAAAGCCTTTTCAAAAAATCCATATTGTGCATATCCTATAATCATGACATTCAATGAGACCACATTTCTTTTAGGCATTCTACCAAACAATACTTGTTCCTTGTCTATACTTCCATATTTTGCATATATGTCTACTAGAGGATTTCCAACTACAGTATCAGACAAAACTCCTACTTCTATTACACTTCGATGGATTTACATACCCTGTTCCAAAGATTCTATTTTGGCACAGGCATGGAGGATGCTAAAAAAGGTTGTTGAATTTGGCTTTACAACTGCCAATTTCAATTTCTTGAAAGTTTTCAAGGCCTTTCCAAAAAAATCCATTTTGTGTGCATCCCATAATTTTTGTAGTCCATGAGACTACATTTATTTGAGGCAAACTTTCAAATACTTCACTTGCCTTGTATATGCTTCCAAATTTTGCATACATGTCTACCAGATCATTTTCAACTATGATATCTAAAAATCATCTTGCTTCAATTATGCTTTGGTGAATGTCCATAACCTATTCCAAAGCTCCCATTTTGGCACAAGCAGGGAGGATGTTGGATATGGTATAAGTGGTGCAGGAGCCCCTGACAAGGAAAAAGAACACGAAGGTGGTAAGAAGTTGACCATGATTAATCTTAGGAAGGTTTGATTGTTTGATGCCCAAGGAGGATCACGAGATCCCAAATTTTGTAATAAGTCCTAATAATGTGAAACCTAGTGGCCTAGGATGGGTTATAAATCATATGGTTCACTATGGTTGATAGGAGACTACATGGGTAGAAATGTGCTAGGTAAGGTTGGATCAGTGTTCTAACATCAATATATGTTAGATCCACCTTGGGTAGACCCTAGGGATAGATTTGTTGCATTTTGCAAAAAGTTGAAAAATGTTGTCAACAACATTATTGCAAAAGTTGCTCAAATGACAACATTTTTTTTGAAAATTTGTTAAGCATTGGCTATAACCACCCCAAGCATTTGGAAATGGGGGAACATCATCTAAAATGATGAAAATTAACCTTGCAGAGGTTGTTGTAACATTTATGAAGAGATCTTGCAAAATTGAATTGGAAAAACTGTGTTTTTTGAAGTTTTTGACTAGTGTTTGATTTCATCTGAGCCCATGCGGATTGAAATATCAAATTTGACTACATAGGAAGCTATTTTGATGTCATAGCTTCATTTTGAAACAATTTTTAGGTTATTTTGTGAATAAATTTGGGAGAAATTGACTGACATTCATCTGGGGGCGTGATTTTGGACAAAACTAGGGCTATCGACTTCCTCTGTTCATATCTCGAGTTTTAGCCATGGGAAAAATTTTAAACCAGGCTTAAATGAGAGGTATGAGATTATTATTGAATTTTAAAGTGGTCTTGGAGAGAATTGTTCTATTTATAGGGAGATATGACTGAAACCCTAGCGGGGCATCATTATGTGACCGACAGAGAAGAGAGACCAGACTGGTGCAGACCCCATAACTTTTTATGGGAATCGAGTTAGGGTCTAAAATTGAAAACTTAGACTCCATATACTTTCCCCTAAATTCCTCCATGGTTGGCTTGGGAGGAGAACAATCCTATGATGCACTTCCTTCATTAAGTCACCCCTTTAGGTCCTTTAGCCCTTGAAGGAGAATCTTGACCAGTGGGAGTTTGGAAGGGATCCAAAAGCCATCCCTTTGGGAAAAGTGCTGAACCAAGGTTATAAACTAAACCAAGTGACTCCCTCTCTATTTACTTTGGGAAAATGTATTAGAAAGAACAAAATAGTGCTCAAAAATTGACTAGTGGACTGCACTGTCAACAAGACAGTTTGGATTTTTGAGGAAAATAGAGCCAAGTTTGGGTCTTAATTGGTTTTTAGGATGTAAATAGGGTGTAATTGACATGTGGAAGAATTATAAATGGTTGTTTAAGATATTGGTGGAGTTTTGTATGAAGGTGGTACATTGGGTACATATAGGTGCATCGTCATGGGAGAGCATGAGACAACAAACAACTCATAAGAGGAGTTATGGGGATACAATCTTGGTGAGTTGGTGAAAATTTTTAAACACTTGGAGGTGTAGAGCTTTAGTGGTGTAACTCCAAGAAATAGGAGTAGAAGGTCTTGATCTTTCAACCAAAGTCTAGTAAAGTCAATCAAATTTACTGGATATCAGAGCTCTACATCAATAAGTGTCATCATAAGAAAACAACACATTTGGGTTGTGACTTGGCTGAATATATAGACTACAACAGCTGGAAGATGTTACTATTGTGAGTTTGTATAAATTACTTTATAGTTTTTTTTATGATATTTTAGAATTACTCTCACTATTTATATTTTGTTGTTGATGTTTGAAGCTTTGAATGTCTATTTAGTATTATATCCTTCACCTACAAGAGTTAAAGTGGAAAATCTTCTTTAGTAATGAGGCAAGACAATAGATTTCCTTGTTGATAATTTAATTAATGGCCACAAAGCTTATGCAAATATTGACAGACACACTTTGGCATAGGCCAAGCCAATTAAAAAAGATGTCATCTTTGAAATGCTTGGAAAGTAATGCAGAAGACAAGACAATCAAATGTAACCATGAGAGATAACTAACAAGAAAACATCTACCTGGTGTGTGAATTGCTGAAATATTCATGGGACAATCTGCTTGTGATAGACCTCATTTATACAATTGCATTGCCTTTTACCAAGAGCATGCTTCAAAATATTTTTTCTCTCCATACCTGAAAAAATTTTATGGTCAAATCACCAAGTACTTGAGTCTTTTCAATTTCAAAGTACAAAAGTAATAAAAATTTAAACTAACAAGGTGCATAATACAATAGTTGATAGAAAACAAAGTCTAAAATTTCTAACGGTATGGATTAAAGAGTAAGATTCTTAAAATCAACTTAAATTTTTTTTATATAAATAGTAATTTAAGAAAAGCATCATAGACTTGCACTGAAAATATCTTGATTAAAAAGGAATCATAGAAAATGGTTGCTGAAATTTATGCAATGAACCTAACAAAAATAAAATCCTAGATATAATTTCAAAGATTTTACTGACAATAATTAATTCAGAAATTGAGCTCATAAATAATAGACAATCTCAGAACAAACAGTAAAATATTTGGATTCTGCACAAACGATGATAATATTAGCTTTGAAAGCCTCTTGAAGATCAACAATGGCATAAGCGTTATAAAAGTAACAAGAGGGTGACAATAAAGGTTCTGGTCAGTTTAGATCAAAATAACATATAGCCCTGGATAGTCAAGCAAAAACATGAAGCTATCAACTCCAAATCTATAAAAGTTTATCAAAATATAGGTAATAATAATTAAGTCCACCAAAATTGATCATATAATTTAGATGTCTTGTGAAATCAATAGTAGCCTTGTTAACCTTTGGGTCTACATAAAAAATAGACAAAAGTGAACTATTCGGCATTTGTTAAAACTTTATTGGAGAACCTACATCCTTCAAGAATGAGAATGAGAATGTGAATTAACCATTGCAACTTTAACATGTTTAATCTCCAATCTAACTTATCAATTTATCTTGAGTGTCAAATATCAAACATAATGATGAGAAAATTCTTAAACATAATGTTGGTTTTTTATGGGAATTGGTGCAAAATGCACACAACAAAAGTGTAGGTTGGCCCTCCTTTATATTATTGGATTTTGTATCCAATTATCCTAATCCTCCAATGATATTGTCTTCAACTTCCTTCTTTCCACAAGGTACTGAATACCTACTACACCAGGTGATCTCTTACAATTGATTCTCCTTCAACCTTCCTTGTTTATAGTTGTCCTAGAGACACTTCTCCCCTCTAGAAAGTCCCACCAATGGAATACTAAATCATCACGACCCTAGACTTCCACTAAGGATCATAACTTCCCACACACCCCTATGGATTCACCTTACACAAGCTACTAGACAATATAGTCCAGTAACCAATAGAGTCTCAGAAGTTACCTATCTCCTTCTAGTCTGCCACAAGATTCCTTACCTCCAATGTGGTGATGGCCATGGAATCAAAAGTGTCTAATAAGGTTCTTAAGTACCTTCAATGCAATATTTTCAGTCCTCAATAATCAGACTTTGCAGAAACCGCAAATACACAAACACACAAAGTATCTACTCCTTTGTCAAGCTGCAACAATGGACTCCCTTTCAATACCAGAGTTGAATATGGGACCAAGACCAATGGTTAGATCTACTTTGTATATGTGCATAACTTAGCCTTATAGATCTTAAGAAATATTACATTCGAACCATATATTTAGAGGGCTATGCATATGGGATTTCTACCCACGTTTATAATCCATTGTAGTAACTTATGTTAAAGCATAAGAGAGCCAATTTATAATAAACAAAATGACTCCAACACCTTCCCAAATGCTAGAGTGAATGTAAATGGCACAAATAAGATGGATTTGACAAGATTCAATCAGTTTTAGGCTCTTATGCAATACCCAATAGCTAAATTGATCAAACTACCTACTAGGCCTAATTGCCCCTCAACTAGCCATGTTGGGACTGCTTCTTCTTGTTTTCTCTTACTTTTTCCAAAGAACTAACCAAAAAAATTATATTTTTGGATCCCCTTTTCGGTTTTACACAACATAATATAAGATTGGGTAGGGTTGTTTTGGATCACTATCTGTTGCTCACACTAGTGACCCCTTTTTAGGCCAAAAAGATGGTCATTTAACAAAGCAAGTGTCAACCAGTCTTATCACAAAGAACTCAAACTCTCAACAGTAACTTATTATGGTCAAAAAATGAAAAAAAATCCACTATTCCAAGACTCCTCCAAGCATCCAACTCCCAACTAGTCTCTCTCTAGGGCCTCCAAATCAAGGGCTTGACCAAAAACACATCTCCCAAGAAATCCTGATCAATCTATTGGGTGGATCACCTTTAGATCATCCATATAAAACTCTCCAAATCATAAAACTCCCCTCTCCTTAAGGTGGATTAATGGCTGCTATAGTCATGGCACCATTTTCTTCACAAAATCTCATGCAATCAGCATTCAATCTGATGCTTCCCTTGAAAATAAGTCTTTCTCCTACATTAATAGGTGTTAATACATTATATTACAACCATAGGATTCATCCCCAACCACAGAAGTCACAGCAATGGTTTTGTTCTGTGTTTCAATTTTGCTATGTTCAAGTATTTCAATTTGGTATGTTATACTCTAACACCATTTCATAACTAGCATTTAAAGTTCTATATGTATACTATAAAACACCCCCCCCCCCNATACTATAAAACCCCCCCCCCCCCCCCTGGCCCCCCTTCCCCTCATTTTTGTCCCCCTGCCATCCAAAAATTGAGGCCCTTTGTCCCCCCGTCTCGGAAACTTGTCTCGACATCCAGATGTACCCAAGCAACGGTGTTACATTGGAAATCATTAACCTATCATTCGGAACTCATTACATATCTAAATTACACCAGATGTGAACCACCATGCCTCTATAATAGTTATAGAATGCCAAATTTTTTATGACAGTTTGAGGGTTTATCAAAGCAAATTGATAAAAAAAAAATTATTGTTTGAAACAATGACAAAGATTTCATAGAAAATGTAATGTTCCATATAAAGACAATTAGATGGAGCAACATTTTAGGTTGAATACGGTCACTTATTTGTGACAATAGAGAAATGGTATTGCAATATAAGGTATAATACTGAGATCAAAAGAGCCCCACGGTTACATCATGAGGACTAGCACTGATATGATGTGATATATGTTTGAGAAGAGTCAAAAAAGTTAGGAAAAGATATAAAAGATAGTGCAATGTGCATGAAAGGCATGGGATAGTAATATCATATAACAGTTCCATGTTTAAATGAAGACCAATGTCAACAAGGATAGAAAAAAAAATAGTCATGGAAAGGCACAAATAAGTTTTATCATGAACTATCACTATATGAAGAGATTGGGCCTTCATTAAAGAGCCAAGGAACAACAGTTTAAAAGATGGAAAAGAAATCTACTACATGATGATTAAGCATTTCTATCAAGATAATTTATGGAGAAGAAAAGCATCACTATCATGGTGATAATTTGATATAGATAACAATCCATTGGATCCACAAGTGTGGCTTTTTCTATGTTAGAGAACAATCCATCTGCTTTCTTCTTCCGGAGAAGGTCTCCACCTAATCATTCTTTTATTTTTTGTAGCTTCCACGACAATTGGGATGCTTTTTAATATGTTTTTTTTGTACTTAAATATCCATAATTTTAATTGCAAAAGATTTTCTATATATAATAGTAGATGCCATGATTTAAGATGAATATCATTTTGTTTTTTTCTAATAACAAACTCAAACAAGAGAAGCAATTATTATATATCTAAATTGAGACTTATCTTACAAATAAATTGCAAGCATGCCTTTGGCATCTAGATGTCCTAGTATTGAACTATTTTAGTAGTTATAAAAACAATTATAAAATTAACTGCATTTGAAATATATAGCACATCTCTAAGGAAAAAAAAAAAAGATCATATGAAGATAATTAATGACCTAAAAGAAGCAGATCTAAAAACTGATGCACAAAGTACAAAACAATGACTTAGTTATCTACCTATTTATAAGAACGATGACAACTAAATTATAAAGCACTTTGACTTCAGGAAGCCATAGTTGATCCAATAGAAGACCTATATTTTTACTAGCTTCCTATCCTAATAGTGCAGCATCAAGGATAGGATGACATTCGAGTATCCATGATATATTAAAGCACCTCGATTTCCCTGTTGATAATTTTTTTGAAAATTAATTTTCTTCTTGCCAATATACACCTAAAACAAAGGCACACTACCTAAATAATTATGGTTATTTTATGTATTTACTTTTCTTAAGTGTATGTCATATTAAGAAAAAGGAAACCAATGCAAGAAAGAAGATAACATATTCGACATAAAAAACAAAAGCTCAAGAAAATTGTTATATTGGATAAAAAAGAGTCCAACCACCTAGAGAATAAGTTCCAGATCACTACCAATACCTGGAATGTTTTAATTGAAATAGATGCAGAAAAATATTTTACCATAATTACTGTGCTGGGGAGGTGGTGGTTGTAGAGAGACATTGGGATCCAAGGTAAAGAGAAGTATCATTGTTTCAACAAAATTCACTGCCACCAATCTTACGCCATCAGCTCCAGGCTTCGGCACAAATTTTATTTCAGATAGTCACCATTTCTATCCTATTAAAATAAATCACTGAAGTATATTAAAATGCTAAAAAATAATGCAGGACATACCTGGAAAGCAATAAGATATATCAAGTTGGAGGAAGGAACTTGAGGTTTATATCATTCACACCTCTGACTGTCACCCATACTGCAGGTACATGGGGACAGTCATGAAGATTTTGCATCCAAATCAGAAGGGATCTTCATGGAAGAATGTAGAAAGGTGAAAGGGAGGAAGGATAACCATCTGTAAAAGTTTGTTAATGTATTTTTAGTGAGTATAAAGTAAAGAGTTTGAGATTTAAATCATATGTGTTGACAGTTGCTGTTGCAGATTTATTTCTTGCTATTTCTTTGCATTTACTCATATTTAAATGGATTAGACACGCCCTATGAATGATTGGAATTTGAATAAAAATGAATTAAATTTCATTTAGAATATGTTAGAGCAAATTCCATGGTGAGTGGAGAAAGATCCACGTGGTTTTGTGAAAACTGTTATAAACCCCTTAATAACTGATCTGCTATGAGGGTTTGATTATAACTTCAAATTCAAACGTCAAAAAGTTAAAAACAAATGTGATATTTTGAATTAGATTCACATTCCTTTGAAATTAATTTGGTTTCATATTGAATGGTTGAGTATTCTGAGAGAAATCTGATGCCCTAGCAGAGTGTTGCAGTAGATTTACTGTGATATTGGAAGTGCAGACTTAGTTTTTGAATTTGTTGATAACTAATTGATTGGGGAATTGAATGTAATGATGTAATAAGCTTAATACAATGTAAATGGACTTGTGGAACTCAGGTTAAATACTGGTGCATTAATAGTTCAACTCTAATTGGATGGATGACCCAAAACTGTCCAAATAAATGTTTTCAGAATTTCTAGTCTAAAATATTGTTGGTTGAGGGACCAAACGAAGTCATGAGAACCTTATATTTTGGGATATGTTAGGTATTGAAGTTACCTAAAAGTTTTGTTCCTTCCAGAAAAATTAATTTGTACGTTTAAGGTATCAACCAAATCGATTTCAAAAAACTGTCCCAGGAGGACCGAATTTGGGACAGTCACCAAAGCTCTGATTGTGGAGTTTGTTTCAAGGGGTTTAAGGATTGTTTAACGTTTATAATGTCATTGGTAATTTCCATGGAGTCAATATATTGATCAGAGGAAAGGGCTTAGAGTTGGCATGGCTAGGATTCATGAGGATATGGTTGTCAAAAGGAGCCTACAAAGACATTGTCTTGATAAGGAAGATTGTTCATTGTTTATGCCTCTGAATATGTTGAGTATGACAGTACAAGAGATTTGATGGTCTAATCCTCATGGTTGATTTGGGGATTAAGGTTTGGTTCCATGATGCTCTGTAGGACATACCTGGAAAGCAATAGGATATATCACCTATGCCCCCTCTGGGATATGAAAACATTGGAGCACTTGATAGTGTTGCATGTACTAATGAAGGATCATCAGCCTTGGTAATTAGTGGAGAATTTGGGAATGGTAAGAGTGCAAAGTTTAAGCTACTGAGGCTTAGCATTTGAACACTAAGGAAAAACTTTACAAGGGAAGTGAATATGCACTCACTGCCAGAAACAGGTAATTCCATGGAGTTAGCGTAATCGAAGGAGGAACCACATCAGCACTGAGAATAGTATAGTCCTAATAGTTCATTTCTTAGTAACAACAAAAGGGTTTGCAAGGGATAATGTACAGGCACAATATAATTGACAATCCAAGGGATATTCCAGTAGATTTGCAATAACTCTTTAAATGTTTTGACCTTTACATAGTCTGTATTTTTTGTTCATGTGCAAAACTGAACTGTTCCATTTCTTTTTGTGTTGTGTAGACCCATGGTACATGAAGATCATAACTAGTTTTCTTTTAGTAACAGCACAAAAGTTATCACTAGATGGTAAAGTCAGCATATTAAACAAATAACATGGACAATAATTTGAATAGAGATCATCTTACCATTCAATCATCTTTTGTAGTGTCAATGCTCTTCCCAATTGTGTGAAGATCAAACATGGCATAAATAGGGGAAAAAATAAGCTACAAAATAAATATTGTCAATGAAGTGAAGAACAAAACTAAAACTATTATTATAGCACATACATGCATAGTGAGAAATAGAAATAATACAACATAACATTTCTTTTGTCAAAATAAATCCACTCAAAAAGACCAAACAGAGGATTGAGAAGATGAGTACCCCATTAAGAAGCTTCCTTCTCGATGGTGTAAGAATATTGATATACTTGGTAGCCATCACAAAACCAAAGGATAACATCACAAACACCTTTGCAAATGGTAAGACTGCAAATTTTATCATTTTCATGATGGATTCGTTGTCGCCCTCCATTGCTGCAAACATAGCTGAAGTAAACAATAAACTTATATTGATAAAAACTTGTGTTTGGAGGATGAGTTTTAAGCTCAACTAGATCTCCTTCAGTCAAATCTGGGGAGCCCTTGGAGCATGCCTCAAGCTGCTCATGCAGGCATTTTTGCACTTCCATCTGCATCTGCAATGCTTTTGTAATTTGCATTCCCCTGAAAATAAGAGAATGTATAATTACCATAGTGACCAACATCTAACTCCCTAAACAATATTGAAATACATATACATTTGAATAAAAAAGAGACTTTAATCACCCACAGGCAGGTCTGCCCAGTGATTAGTGATGCAACACTTTAACAATAAGGAGGAAACTACAATGAAGATGGCCTATGTTGGAGAAATCTACAGGAATATTAAGGTTGTATGTAGATGAATTTTGTGGAAAGAATGGAAAAAACAAATGGGACAAGTAGGTGAGAGTTTAAAGTAATAAAGACAATTCTCTACAAGATTATTGTTAACTTCAGATATTACTACCAGACTAAGAGGAAGCAACTCAAAAACATCTAGTCTGTTGTTGAAGCACTTACCAGATAGTCTTGATATAATATTTTTGCTGCACTTGTTATATTTTACACTATTTAATTCTGAGGTTTGTGAACCATTAACTTTAATTATTCATACTAATTATTCATACTAGTCAGTTTATTCCACGTGTGAAAGCATTTATCCAAATAATTTCATAAATGATAATATTATCTACATCAAATGGTAGAGACTCTTTTACACTATTTCATTCTGAGGTCTGTGAACCCTTAACTTTAATTATTCATACTAGTCAATTTATTCCACATGTGAAAGAATTTATCCAAATAATTTCACAAATTAAATCAATCAGATTTCCACAATCCATAAGAATTTACAATTTGATTTCTGGATTTGATTGTGTGTAGTTTTTAGCATCAACGTTTCGGATCACACTCCGTGATCCTTCATGCTCTTTGCTCTCATCCTGATGATGGATCACGGAGTGTGATCCGAAACGTTGATGCTAAAAACTACACACAATCAAATCCAGAAATCAAATTGTAAATTTCACAAATGATGAAATTATCTACATCAAATGGTAGAGACTCTACCAAGTGTTGACATAAATGATCAAAACTGAACCATCAACTGGAAATCAGGTACCAAATTCTCAAATGCCAGACACAACTAACCTGAACAAGGTTATGGAGAAATCTGTTCTTTTTAATAGTTGCATCACTTTCATGCAGCTGTCGATTAAGGTCACATCCTTTTCTATTTAAGATTAAAAAAAGATATTCCTACTTATCTAACCTTAAAGAGACTGGTGCTAAACAAGGACCTTGATGACATTGTGACTGCTAATGTGACCTGGCAAGGTCTAGAATTCTTCCAGTTGCCCAAGAATTTGATTAAAACAAAGAAATGGAAAAGTTAAACTAATAACCACAAATGACTGAGGCTAAAAAGAACTCTAGGTTTTAAAAAGTAGCTATACAAGAAAACAATGTAAAACTAACTAGATTGGGATATGCTCAATCTAGCCACAATCCAAAAAAATGATCTAATAACAAATAAAAAATAGTCATACGAGGGAAAGTAGCTCAATTAAACAAGAAATAGATGTCAATAAAAGCTAGAAACCAAGACTATAAACTAGTTAGCGATGCCTGGGAAAGGAATACCAATGGCATTGACATCTTCCACCAAAAGAAGATTAATGAAGGATCTGACAATGTCCATAGGGAAACACCCAAAGCTATGAGGCCAAGCTAGATAAATCTAGAATACAAGTTACGCTTCATGAAACCTCTCCTAAAGCTTAAGGTCGATGAGCCCCAATCGATAGAGAAAAAAGTATTTATCTAAGTTGCTAGCAAGGAAACTAGAAGGCCCTTGATGCTAAAATAAAAGATATCCATGAAGCATGCCTAAAACAAGAGTGGTGAGTTTTGGCATACCTTAGGTATATTACTCAAAGATGAACATAGAGCCTTCTTTTTGTCCTCTTTTGTATCCATGGGAACTCATTGTGACACCCCGTGACATTAGAGAAAGCAATCAGAACAACAACTTTAAGGGTCCTATTGGAGGTTACAATTTTTACTTGCACTTCTTTCCTATGGATCCCATCGTGTTCTGATCATGTGATACACCTTCGGGCTACTATTTCACATTAAATACCCTACATTCATATGTTCTGAAATTCACATTTTATTACTTTGACTCGATATAAGGAGAAGATTCAAAAATGAAATCCAAAATTCAAACAAGAACAAAACAAAATGGTTCAAAAATGAAATCCAAGACAAACAAGAACAAAACAAAATGAGAGTGAGGCAAAAAATAATCTGAAATAAACCTTGAGTATCTTCTATTAGCGTAGCCATGGAGATTAGCAGCCAATGTCAGCTAGTGCAGTCAAGAGAGTAGCTAGGGAGGATGAATGCATGCCATGAGAGCTGCCATAATGAAGTGCATAGGAGGCTTCAAAATGGGCTTTCCTGAGAAAAAGCTCCTCTAGAAAGTACATATCAGCTTAACCAAAAGGAAAATGATTAAATTTCCTTCCAACCCTTTTCACGCTAAGAAAAATAATTGGCTAAAATTCCCTCCAAAATCATACCTATAATGTGGAATTAAGTCCTTTACAATTTTCATTAAAAAAATTAACATTTACATTGTTTAATGTTCTTAATTATATTTTTAATTATTAATAAATTATCAATAATATGGAATTAAGGCCTTTAAAAATTTTTTAAAAAAAATTAACATTTACATTGTTTAATGTTATTAATTATATTTTTAATTATCAATATTTTTAACTATGTTTTCAATTAAAGTTATAAAATATTAATTCTTTAAGTATGTTATTTAATCATTTTAGATTTACATTCTTTAACTTTTAAATGGTCATTTATCTTTAATTTTTCAATTTTAGTCTATTTAAATAGTTGTATATGCTAAGCTGGAGATATTTTCTAGAGCAGGTCTATTAATGTTTGTAGCTTCAGTCGTATGATCATTAGAATATATATAATACATGTTGATTAATAATAATATATTATATATGTTATATTATTATTAATCATATAAAATTTAATATTTAATATTAAATTATT
>MU223439.1:232416-261667 GCA_018584345.1 Thuja plicata | reverse complement strand
TTAATGTTTGTAGCTTCAGTCGTATGATCATTAGAATATATATAATACGTGTTGATTAATAATAATATATTATATATGTTATATTATTATTAATCATATGAAATTTAATATTTAATATTAAATTATTCTTAATTAATAATTGATTGATGAAACATTATAAGATTGATTAATTTATGATTAATAGGAAAAGACATGTCCTTTCTTATAAATAATAATTAATAGACATGTCCCATGAAGGGACATGTCTCTCCTAGCCTCATTCCTAATATAAATGAAAGAGATTGTTGCATTTGGAAAACACATACAAAATAGAGTGCTATTACATTTGCAGCTATCCTAAAACTTAACAAGGTTAAATTATGATATTGCTATGAGGATTCAACTGTGTGGTTTTTGAGTCAAACTCACTAACCCATGTTTCATGAGTAGTGGTTCACAAGAAAGAATCTCTCATGAGAATAAATATAATAACACTTAGCACTCATTGCATCTCGGTGATGCTCATAGAGGTACTTCCTAGATGCAATGAGTGTTAATTGTTCCATTCATTATCATGAGAGATTGGTTCTTTTGAACCATTACTAATGAAATATAGGTCAATGAGTTTAACTAAAACACTGCACAATTGAATCCTGATCAAAATATTACCTTTACTTCTTCCTTCAAATAATAACTCTAGGTCTACTAGCCCTCCTAACATTATTTTGGGTTTAAAAATCCCAAACTTCCTAAATTAGTTATACTCTTCAAACAAATCACTAATTTAGATACCCTACATATTTAATTAATTGGACCACTGTAACATGATATAATCTTCAAACCAACGGGCTTACTTAATTTAATTTAGAAAAATCTTGTTAACTATATTAACTATCCTCCATTTAATCATTTATTTGGTAATTTTACCTGATGACCAAATTGGTCATTTATTTAGTCATTTAATTTGTCATTTATTTAGTCATTTTACCCGATGACCAAATTGGTCATTTATTTGGTCATTTTACCCGATGACCAAATTGGTCATTTATTTAGTCATTTATATTTGTGAATTGCAAAAAAATGGTAGACACATGACTAAAAATTTTAGTCACGTGACTAAAATTTTTGGTCACCTAGTCATTTATTTGCCCAAATTCTACTAGTGTTGGTTTGGATGAAGAGGTAGATGGGTTGAATTACCATTTGGTTGGAATGATATGAGGTTGACAAGTGAATTGAATTAGGAGGATGATGATGTGATTAGATTGGATTAGGATGAATGATGAGATTGGATTAAGGAAGTGTATGTTGATGTGGATTAGAAGGATGATCAGGATGAGGATTAGGACCTTGATTAGATTAGGCAAATTGATTAGGATTAAGTTCCTAAATGATGGATTATGAATGAATTAAGGATGATTAAAATGAGAGGAATGATTTAAGAAGAATATGAATGATTTGGATGAAGTGATTAGGATGAAAGGAATGATTAAGGAAGATAGTTAGGATGATTATGGATGATTAAGATATGAAGATGAAGATGAAGGATGATTAGCGATGATTAGGATAAAATAGTGTATGTTTTGATTGGATTAGGAATACAATTGGAATGTTATGGATGATTGAGTTTGGAGGGATGATTTGGATGATTACGAAGAATGTGAATAATTAGGATGATTGGAATGTGGATGATGGTCAAGGATGATTGGGATAAGATGGAAGATTGGATTGGACTAGGGAGATGATTGGAATGTTATGGATGATTAGGAGATGATGACTGGGATAATTAGGAATGATATGGATAGGATGAATGATTGGAATTATTAGGAGGGTTGATTATGATGAAAGGTATGATGATGATGAAGTGGTTGGCTGATGTGGAGATGATGTGGAAAGCTTGACTTGGAGGACACCTAGATAAACAAGAATGTTTTTTTTTGCAATATTTTGTTTTTTTTTAGTTTTTGGGTTTTTTATTTTTTATTTTTTTGGACTTTTAAGTTTTATGATTTTTTTGGGGTTTTTTTGAGATTTTATGCTTTTTTCAATTTTTGAATTTAAATATATAAAATACACAATGGAACTATGCACAAGACAAAATTCCTAAGGCTAAATTTGGATGATGTGTCCCCTTTTGTTTTCAAGTGGGGAAGGTGATTTTTAAACATTCAAGCACATCAAACACACCAACAACCCTATTCAAGTTTCAACTAGGCTTTACAAGCTTAACTAGGAGATTTCCTCGATATATGCAAGGTACGCGAGGCCCAAATCCGTAGATGAAAGAGAATAATGCCAAACAACTGGGAGGAGACGGTATCCCAAATCTCCACTTTCATTTCCCAAAGGTATAAAGTTATTTGTGGCTTAGCCAAGATTTACAAGATTCTAATTCCAATAGAGGTGTCTTTGGATTCACCTCCCGCTATTTACACTCTAATGGAACATGGGAGTTGAGGGCGTCCCTTGGGCTTATCAAATCCCTAAGCAGGCCTCCTAAAAAAAAGAAAACAAGACCACTTATTTCTTGTGCACTCAAGTTCACTCGGAGGCGCGAGAGGAGAGAATATGTGAGTGAGCTTGGGTTTAAAAGAAACTTGTTCATTTTAAACCCAAATTTAAACGTGAAGGTTTATTTTAAGATCAAAATCAAAATTGTGAGAAAAATATGCCAAACAGGTTGTCTAAAGCTAAAAATAACTAAAATATCATATTCCTAGCATTTTTATGATAAATTTAAAAAATGACTGAAAAATAATTTTGTTTGCTAAAGATATGAGCATTTGAAGTTTACAAAGAAGGGGTGACTTTGAACACATGCACCTTATTTTTTAAGATGAATCTAGATAAATTCTTGCAAATCTAGAAAGAGGGCAGAATCAACTCTCCAACTGGTGTAGGAGCACCTAGCACACAAAGAATACCAGGAGATATCATGATCAATTTGAATCTTTAAGGTTATTTCATGACATAATGTGTAATTGTGAGTCTTTATGTAAGGCTACATGAGCCACTTGTATCAAGTTGTGCAATTAAGGTTCTAATAGAATCACTAGGGTCAAGATGGGTCCATATGGTCAAATTGTGAAAAATAACCCAAGAAAGGGTAAAGATGATGTAATGTGATTTGTTTATTCCATTGTGAAGTGTCAAGAATGTCCATGCAAAGTTTGAGGTAATTTGGGTTAAAAATGTGAAAGTTGTCAAAGTTGCAACATTTTAATAAAAGTTGCATAAACATGTAATAAGTTAGGTGATCGGTTCTTGAAGTGGGTTATGCAGTTGAAAATCGTAAAATGTCCTTATAAAGGTTGGTAATGGTCTAGCATTGAAGAAAAGAAGGTGACTATGAGTTAGAGTGTTAATTGTAAAGATTGATCAGACAGTCCTCTAACTGTCACTTCTCTGCAGAAACATGGTGACAGTTAGAAGTTTTGTAATTTATTTGAAGAAGATATCCATGTAATGGAAAATCCATGTGAAAGAAGGAAGATGACTTCATAGGAAGAAAATGTATGTATTCTACTTTGGGAGATCAATGAATAAACTCATTGTTTAGTTAAAGGTTTCTTAACTTTACTGTTATAGTCACGTTCAAATGGTTGTTTCCATGAATATTTCTTTATGTAAATGGATTGAATGATTAGTAAAACATATTTGGAAACATAAAATGGTTAATTAAATTTCTTTTGAATCAACTTTGAGGTGCAGTTGTGGATCTTGCAGAGATCCAATAGATTTGATAAAAGCTGCCACAAAACCTTCAAGAGCAGACCTGTTTGTAAGGTTTGGTAATATCTTTGGTTCTATCCAATGGAAAAATTTATTTCTTAGTTTATTTGAAACTAGATTAAATTATATACAATATGTATTTGTTTTCATAGTTATTGTTTGAGTATCATGCAAGAAATTTGATGCCCTAGCGACAGATCAATGAAGTTTTCTAAATTGTTTTAATGACAGTAAACATGGTCTCTGTACGGGGGACATAACTCATAATTGGACCATTGGATTCTTCAAAATTTGGGATATATTTTCATAAACATAGTTCTACAAGTTATGAACGGAGAGATTTCATAAATAATATTGGGGCTGAAAGATATTAATGACAGAGTTCGGGTTTATAAATCTTTAGTAGTAATGAGGATTCAATGGAGAATTTTGATTATTTGTTTTGATCCATTGTTATTGGTTTTTGGAGTGTTAAGTGAAGGTTAATGGTCTTGAAAGGTAGGGGGAATTTAATGCACATTTGAATAATGGTTAGGAGTGAATTTATTAAGGACTGGAGTCCTAATGTTGATGTTTCCTATCATGAAGGGACAATGTTAATCATGTATGTATATCTCCTTCATTTAAAGACTTATATTTCTTTCATTTTGCATTCCTGAATTGGACATTGATTGCCATTTTGAAGGAGTCATAGTCACCTCTAATAGGCATGAATATTGTTTAAAAATTTGCAATATTCCTAGGATCAAGAATGACAGGTTGTAAGAAGGTCACGACTAGGGCAAAGACAGCCTTTGTTTTGTGTGACAGTCAATATGTAACTATGGATAATTTTCTAATCAGGAATAAATATGTTTAATGGAGTTGTGGAATGATTGTGGCATTGACCTTTATTATAGTTATGTTGATATCATGTTGAAGATGGACAAAGCATTGGGTTTTGGAGAATGTGATTGATTGCTCTTGTTGCAGACAGTACTTTATTGTTGTTATTATTTATGAATAAATGAGGGTATGTGCAGGGATCTTTGATTAAGAGGAGGGAGCCTAAGGAAGGAAAATATAAGTTTGCATGGCTTGAACTTGAAGGATGGAGAATTCAACATTCTTAGTGTGAAGGTATAAGGTGATGATATGACCCGACGTATAAGCATTTGATCAATGGTGTTTTGTTAAGATGTGAAGTACGACCTTTGTATGAATCAATTTTGTTGGTTTGGAATCTACGATGTGGATATGGCTCAAGTGTCTATGGGTCAGTTATAGAGAATAATAGAATAGAGTATTGCTTTTACCTTAATATAAAGTTGTGTAACTGAGTTGATATTGGGAAATAAATAGTGAATTTGATGATGAGTCAGGAACGCCTCAAGAATACAACCTATAGAAAGGTTAAATGGATCAGTTTGGATCCTAATGGGAAACTTATATGTTCCTCTACATCACCAATGCCTTTTGAATTGTCAAAATTTTATATTGTATGCAAGAGTTATGCCCATTTTTGTAAAACAACTCCTTTATATATTTGCAAGGATGAAAGGGGCTAAATTATGGGGCCCACGTGACCACAGGCAAAATGATGGGGGGCTCACCCATATGACCAGGGGCTGGGTGTCTCCAAAAATAAAATAAAGAAAAAAGAAAGTTAAAAATTTATCAAGATATATAATAATGCAAGACTTAAATAAAATAAAGATTTCAAACTTTGTTGTAAAAGAAAAGAGGCAAACTTTTTTTAAATGTTTAGAGGGAAAACTTTAATTTATGAAATTTGAGTCATTTTTTTGTTTGTGCGTAGGTGTTTATGGATGTGTGAGGCGGGACTGTGACATCCACAACCCGCAGACTGTGGTCAACGGTCTTCGCGGGACAGTGGTATCACAGTCTTGTGTCGGCCCCTCCCTTTTTTTTATTTTTTTTATTTTATGATTTTATTTTTAATTTTATGATTTAAAACAAAATAAAATATGTATATATTTGATATATAAATATATATGGTTGTTTTTTAGATTTTTTTATAAACTATATATATATAATAATAATAATATATATTTTACAAAGAAAAGAACAAAGATTTTAAAATGATTGGTAGCAAAAAAAAGCAAAAGAGATCTTTTTTTTAACAACAAATATAGAAATGTAAAAAAAGGAAATCTAAGTCATATATACAATGAATGTACTTCCTAAACTTGCAAATAATAAAGTGAGCAAAAGATAAGGAATTATATATAAAAAATCCTCTCTTGGATGCCCCGAATACAACCATAAGGTTGTTTTTACGATTTTGGCCTCTTTGTAAAACTTTGACCTCCAAATGCTCTTTATAATAGCCTTCAACCTGCAATCTCAAAACTCAAAAAACACATGTCAAAAGGGAGTGTTCACGTCGGGTTCACCAAAATGTAATGCATAAAAATGTAAATAAAAGAGAACAAGCATAATCGAACTAGGCATTTCCTACATAATCATTCATACCTCAAAATGACTTAGAAATTAATAGGCAAATTTGATGAAAGAATATAAGAAATAAAGTTAATCTACTCAACACAATAAGCATGCAAACCTCAATATGAAAAAGTGTTTGATGATTTTGTTGAGAGGGTTTGTGGTTGCTCAGAAAACCTATAACATGACAATGCATAAAAGGATGATATGAAGAATGAGGAAAAGGCTCTCAATTTATAGACTTTTGAGAGAATTGGACGGTAGAGATTCAAAATTGGATGAAGGGTTAAGATTCATTTGGATCAATGATGTGGAGGCCAAGTGGATAAAGGGTTGACTATTCAAAAGGTGAGTTGTTGCTCGCACAAGTGTGAACAACTCATGCAAGGGATGAACCAGTGATAAGGGGAGACAGAGGTTTAAGAGTTGATTGACCCAAGGTTGGTTCACATATGGAGGGAGTATCTCAAAGAGATAAGGGGACAAGTGTGTAAAGGTAGGTTTCACATGTGAAGGGATAATTTTAAACTTTAAAATTTAAAATTGTGCTCACACATGTGTGAGACAATTTTAAATTAGCAAAAATTACTAATGGGTGTAGAAATCAAGAAATTAGGTTAATTAATCAAGGATTTATTAGTGGGTAGGATTAAAGAAAAGGTGGGGGGTTTTAGGCTATAGGCTAGTTTAATTAATTTAGGATTAATTAAACACTTGGGAAATGAGATAGGATAGGATTTAATAAATGTAAATTTATTTAATCAAGAGTAAGGGATAAGGGTGATTTTAACTAAATAAATGTAAATTTATTTAGTTAAGGGTAGGATAAAGGTTAATTTAATTAAATAAATTTAAATTTATTTAATTAGGAATAAAGGTAAAGAGAAAGGATTATTAAATAAATAATACATGTTTATTTAATTGGCTAGAATAGAATAAGGGTAATTATGTTCATATGGAAAGATTTTGGTGTCTATAGTAGGGCATAGACTTCCACTTGCCCCTTAAGACGCCATTTTATATGAACAAAAGCCCACATAGTCTTGATATCGAGTCTTGGTCCCATGAATATTCCTACTACTGAGAACACCATTATGGAAATGTTGTGATCTATCATTGAATCTAGAACAGAAATGGTAAAATTACCATTATTAGGATTAGATATGTTATCTATTGGGGTAATAGACTTCACCATGTCGTCCCCACAAAAACCCTTCATTATTGAAGATCTGACCACTTTTGTCCTACCATGTGCTCTTGATGGGCCCAAGGGACTCGTGCCCATTTTTTCTGAAAACCCCTCTTGAAGAGTGTAATTTTGTGACATTCCTCCAGGATCCACATGAACTACCACACACTTGTCAGACTTACCTTTAGAATCTACATCTGCAACCTTTTGACCTTCATCCTTCTCTACCTCTGAAATCGCACCAACATATCCTCCTACATTCAAACCTCCATTTTTAAAATTCCTTTTCTCGTTGCTCCCCTCCATCTAAAAAATGTTAAATGTTATGTTATCCAAAGCTAGATGTTTATTCAAACTCCCAATCAAATTGAATTTAATCTTAGTAGATCATTTTATAATACAACTATAATATGTTTTGCATTCTAGAAAATTGTAACAATTAATTCAGTTGTATACTCATTTGCCTCAACACGACTAAATTTACCTCAAGAATAATAATTTAAATATTACTACAATTCAAAGTTAGCACAATATATGCAAAATTGAAAATAACAATCAATAATTTAAAAAATAGGTTTAAAACAATATCAAAGGATTTACTACATTTGCCACACCCATAACACTATATTTCATCTGATTACTAAAATACAAGTTAGTTGTGGTTTTCCCATTCTTGAAAAATGAAATGTATTTGTAACTTATGATACTTACCTATGTTCTTCTTGACTTCATTTGACTTCATATCCCAAAATCTACATTCATCTCAACTACATATCTTAGTTGAAATTGTCTATAATCACCACCCATACTTATTCATTTGTTTGATATGGAATAAAACATCAATACACAAAAAGGAAAAATCCTATCATCTGTAATTAGAGAATTACATTCTATAATTAATAGTGACAAAGCCTTACAATTCAATTCAATTACATTCTAAAAAAAATAGTTCTATCTAACCCACTAATTTTATGTTATGTAAATACTAAATTAACAATAAATTCTAATAGAGTTGTAATTTTTTATTAGGGGAAAACAAGTTTTGAAGGGCCCCCAAAACCCTTTTACAAACATATTTTGAGAGGGATCTAGGACCCAACATAAATAAATAGTTGCATAAGGTATAAAATTATAGAATAGTAACTAACCAATACCCCAGTAACAAGAGCTTAGAATGATATCATCACACAAAGCACAAGCTAAAATATCAATAGGATGAAGGCTTACAACTCAAACAATAGGGTTTCCAAAGGCTCCCTTAACCTTAAAAACAATAAACCATGTTTTAATAGACACCCATAACCTGACAATACATGGGTTATAAAAAGGCTCCTATAACCTTTAATGCGAGAAACAAATAATAGGTTTTGAAAGGCTCTCCCAACCTTCAACAAAGAAAATTTTCTCTCAATAAAACTCTCACCCACATCACTACACTCTGCCTCAATAAAAGTTAGTGCCACCTCAAAATGAAAGACAAGAGAAGGAAAACCAAGGATCAAACACATCTAATTAGCCACATAGAAATCCACCTCTAAAGAAATTTCCTTCGCCTTTATAGGAAACATATCCAAGACATAAAATACCAGCAGAGTCCAAGGAGCCCAACACAAAAAAAGGGGAGGAGAGGGAGCGAGCACATCAATGCTCAACCAATTTAAATACTCTCACCCCAACACCGCTACAACCACTAAAACCAACCACCACTTGCACTAGAAAGAGCCGACAAGGAAAAGGATGCCCATAACAGAGAGTGGAGGGGGAAGGTGATGAGCACAATAAATTCCATCCTCTAAAAACAATGGTAACCTTCCACATCCCAAAACACTGGAACCAAGAGCCAAGCACCTATCAAAGAGAAAGCTATTAGGACATAAGGGACCCATAAACAAGAGAGGGTGGAGAAGTGGGTGAGCACATCAAAGTCCATCCTCTTAAAGCGCTCACACTGAACCACCCAGCTACACTTTATCCAAGAACCAATCTAAACCTACTCCAAGGACCAAAAGCATCAAAGTGTAGGAAACCCAACACATAAGGAGGAATACAAAAGGGCCAAAATGGTCAAAGCTCATTCCCTCAAGAGAATTAGTCCCATATAAATCCACCAACTCTACAATCAAGAAACCAAACAACCTAAAATAAATTCCTCACAAAAAAATAACACACCTCTACAGGAAGGAAGATACCTAGTATAGAGAAGGAAGGAAGTGTAGACACCCAAAAATGGATAGACTTGCGACTTTACATTAAAAAAACTAATTTTCATCTATTAATTAATGGTTTTTTTATCATTAATTAATCATCTATTTCCTTCTAAATTCATTTCCCAAATCATCTAATCAAATCCCCAAAATTAATTAAATAATTAATTTTATTTAATTATTTAACCTTAATTGATTAATCTCCATTAATTAATTAAATTCAATTTCCTAAAGTTTAAATTCAAATATTTAAACTTACTAATTAATTCTTCTAATTAAATTAATTTAATTTCATTCAACAATTCAATTCTAAATCCAAAAAGAGTTCAATTGTCTCACATGTTGAATATTTTAATTTTAAAAATGAATTAAATATTCAATTAAATCCTTTCTTAGTGTTCAAAAAGACAACTCTTAATCAGATTTCTGATTACATGGGTTTCTCCACCCACCTCTTCTGTTCTAAAGGTAACTCATAATTAGCTCTTCAGTTAACCAAACTCTATCTCCTCTCCCCAGTTGAAGAGGTGGAGTTTACTGGTGGCTTCTCCAGTCCCCTTTGATCTCAACCGTTCATATCATTCTCATTTTCTATATAAAAACCCCTTCGTAACCATTTTAAGGATCCAGGATTTCAAGCTCACGTGCGCCATTAATCTGTCAGATTGGTTCAAGCATCAAGCCATCTTGCGATCAAAGCAATTCAATATCATATTCTCAATGCTCCCAAGTCATAGACGCTGCCCACACCAATACTGAGCTTCACACAAACAAAATTTTAGAAGGATTAGAGAGAGACAATAGAAGCTTCGAGCATTGTTGGTTTGCATTAATTTGTGTACCTCCTTTATTGCTTGTTATATTATTGATTCATAGTTTCGTTATTATTAGTTATTCTATTGATTTCCCCCATTGCAAATCGATGCTACTAACCCTCGTAATTGAGAATGTTACAAATTTTGATCCCTGCGTACATTTTGGTGAACTCGACGTGAATCAAATAGCCCAAATATCACTTGCAGATGACATGTAGAACCTTTTGGCCATGACCGTACGGTTGCAGAATTATTTTTCATGCTTCTCTCGATATGCTTGTAATTTTGCAATCGCTGGTATTTTACCACAATTGACAAAAGATTTCCGCAATCGTCTGGTTTATTACCGCAATCATTGTAAGGGTTTCACAAGAATTTTTTGTCGTTATTCACAAGTCTATTTTCTTGCTTTGTGTCGCAATCGACCGATCTATGCCATAATCGTTACCATTTTACTGCAATCGCACAGAGTTTACCACAATCAACCGATCCATGCCACAATCGACAACATTCTACCACCGTTAAAAGTGCTTTACCACAATTGACAGAAGATTGCCGCAACTGACAAAACTCTTCCGCAATGGACACAAGATTACTGCAATTGACAAAAATATTGCAAATCAAATTGAACATCACTATTTTTCTATCATAATTTGTTTGTTTTCTCTATTTTTTGTAGGATTGATCAATGACAAATGGCCAAAAAGATAACTAGACGCATCTCGGGTGCTAGATCTCTAATAGAGGCCATAGCTCCATCACAACAGAAGATCAAAGTGAAGCATACAACAAATATCTGGATTCAATCAAACATTTTGCATCTAAGTACAAAGTCACAATTAGTCTTAGCGGTCTTAATAATTCAGGAGTTGCGGGTTATTCTTCAATTCTAAATTAGACACTTTGTGTTACTAATCACGTTTTTTGACAGCTTGTGGCAAGGAGAAGTTTAAAAAAGCAACTAAAATCAATTCGTTTGTCATTTTAGTGCTTAAAAAGAACATTGCATGCAAACATCTTGAGCCTCACATTTTCATATTGGTGCTTAAAATTGACGTGGAGGTTAAGAATTGAACAAAGGCAAACAACATTTCAAATTTGGTTCAATAAAACTGAACAAGCAATCATCACCTACTTTGGGCTTTAAAACTGAACACTTGTGCTTGTATGGGCGATTATCTTAGTTCACGTTTCAATCTTTAGGGTTTAAGCGATTAACCTTGTGTCTTGAGTCTTTGGTGCACTTGCATAATCTGTTAGATTAAACGCCTTTATACTTTTTAGAAAGGTCTGTCTGGGGAATGTGCTTCTTCCTCAGAGAATGACCTTAAACTGGTAATCCTTTCGATCGATATATAAACAAGATGCAAAAAAAAAGTTCCATTTTATATCTAGCCAAGCTCGGGTGAGGTGTGTTGATGATAGTTTGGATTGGGTGAAGTATCCCTAAGGAGCCAACATGGTCAACTAGGCTCTTAAGTGAGTCACACATGTACAAACCAATTGGATAGACGTCACGAACCCTACTAGAACCTTGTTAACATAGAGGCCAGCCTGATTCACCTCCAAACAGATACCTTATTATAGTGCAAGGGGTTGCATAATTTCCCCCAAGATTCCCAACATATGTGTTCCAGGGTATTGTGTTAGTGAAAGATATCTTCACTAGCATGACAACAATATTTGGCAATGGCAAAAATAGGGGCGCCTACATTGTGGACCTTCGTGTCCTAGTAGTGTGACACTTGTTGTGTGAGCTAACAAACATTCAAGCATTGGGCCTATAATATTGTATTTGACATCCAAAATTGCCTTAGATTAATCTATTTGTCCTTGTGTCAAAACCCGTGCTAGATTACAAAACACATTGTCCATTATGCTTGTTCTTTGATCAATTTCCAAAATGAAAAACAAACATCAAAACTGTCAAAATGAGTCCAACGTGTTAAATTCTAGGGTGTCAACAAATCAAATTGTTTCGCAGATCAGAAGCCTTGTTCCTGAAAATCAATTTTATCAAACAGTGAAGCCAATTTTTAGTCTCTTGAGACTGTTTCCCTCTTGCTGCAATTTCTCGCATTTTTCTACAATTGACAGAAGTTTACCGCAATCATCCTTTTTATTTCTGCACTTGACCTATTTATTACCACAATCGGTGATAGATTACCGCAATCAACCTGTCACTTTATCGCAATTGGTGGAGGTTTTCCACACTTGACCAAAGACTTTAAAACACCTATTTTACCTAAAAACCTTGAAAAGACTCTTCATTATATGTAAAAGATCAGTGTATATCCCAGAAAAATGTGAAGAACATTGTGTGAATCTCTAAAATTTAAAGATCATCCATTCTTTGAAAAGCACGATTATCGTCCAAGCATTGTTAGTTTGAAAGTTCATACTCAAAATATCTTGATCCTGTTTATCTCAAAATCATTGTATCTCTATCAGTAACTTTGTCCCAGGCAATAGTCAACAATCTTATTCTTACATCATCAAATCTTTGAGATCAACATAAATCAACATTTGTCCTTACAATTACCCTTGTCCAAACATAACTCGGACTCTCCTAGAAAGGTTATCTTTTTCTATTTTCTTTATATCACTTGTTTTAGTCACAAAATTTGGACCACACTATGTCTCACACACCTTATGGAAGGCCTTACACAAGGTCGAAGGCTAAATCTCAACCCGATGAGTCTTATATCAACCGGTTTCCCCCTTGGGAACAAGAGCGAGAGGATGACCCTTTCAGAAATACCAGTCCTGCTCTTTTCATTGAGAATTCCCATAGACCAACATTGTTTCACGATGTCAAAGAGGAGGATCTCGAAGACATAGAGAAAGATTCCTATTCTATACAAGTTGTTGATGTTGTTGTAGAGAGGAACCCTGAATGTTTCTTGGCCATGTTGATAAAGAAGGGAGTCAAACTCCCTGTTGAATTCAATGTGTCAACCATATGGCCCAAAAACCCTCTTGTAGGTCAAAACACTACTCAACCCTCTCAAAAGGAACATTTGATATCTCAAATATTCTCATCCTTGACAACAACGACATCATCACAGACTATGTCCAATCAGACTAACTCCATGAATCAAGTAAGCACATCTTCCACGCAAAGCATGACAAGCTCCCAACTAAGTACACCCATGGTCACTAGTGTGCCTCAACCCTCGGCCTCATGGCCCCTTTCATCAAGCTCTCATGATATGTCCTCAATATCTCCAACAAGCAGTAACCCTTTTGTGATTGTTCCACTACTACAGTCAGTCTTTGCTAGCCTTGAGCTCAATACCTCGCTCCCACAGGGATCCATCTCTGCAGGTCTGAATTTTAGTCAATTCCCATCCAAGGTTATGCCTTTTCTCTTACAGGGACCACAATAGCCCTAGCAACAACAACCTCAACCCCAGCAACAACAACCCCATCTTTAGCAACAACAACAATCTCAACCCCAGCAACAACAATCCCAGCTTCAGTAGCAACAACAACCCCAACAAACACAATATAATCAATCTTGGGCCAATCACATGCCCCTATATCAGAATTACATGTTGGGGAACCAGTATCAAGTCCCAAGGATGAGATCATATGTCCCTACTCAAGGGACATAGAGGTGCAGCCTCATACCAACTACAGCACAGAGGTACAATGTCACAAATAATCCTCAGTCTCAGACAGACATGCTAATCCAACAAGTGCAGAGTCTTCAAACCCAAATGATGGACATGAAAAATCAAGGGCAAACCAAATCCTACACCGCAGAGGATTTATACCTGTACCCCATTGATCACTCTCTACACATGTCTCCATTTCCCACTCACTTCTCGGTACCAAAATTTGACAAATATAGGGGCAATACCAATCCTGTTGAGCATATCTGAGAATTATTTACCAGTTGCATAAAGGTCGCACACCACAAGACATACTTAATACGACTATTCCCACAAATATTATCTAGACCAGCAATGGAATGGTTTTCACACTTACCTCATGGCATTTTGTCTTGGGGTGAATTGGCTGAAAAGTTCATCGCTCACTTCCATCACAACATCGAGCACAAGGTCAACATCAAGGACCTTTGTGACATCAAACAAAAATATGGAGAGTCCTTTGTAAAATTCCTACAAATATGGAGGAATACTACAAATAGAATCACGTATGATGTACCCGAGCAAGACCTCATAATCATGTTCATTGACAATCTGATTCTAGATATGTCATTTACAACAGAATTGCAGCTAGCTCCAAACTTCAAGAAACTCATCGAACGAGGAGTTCGCTGTGAGAAAAACTTTGTCAAACAAGGTATCCTTGCAGATCCTACCTAGACAAACACAAACAAGACTACAATGGATAAAGCTAAATGGTGGAAAAAAAACAAAAATGTCACCAGTGATGGTGTCATTGATGTGAAAATCGTCAACTATGCCCAACCCAAAGTATCACTGCAAGGAGAAACTATGACTAACCAAAAACCCATGGTGCCCACTCCACAAGTGCACACTCAAAACCAGCCACCACCTTTCCAAGCAGTCGTTGTGTCAAACAATCAACCACATGCACAACGCCCACCATGGTTTCCATTTTTTAAATGAGATTACACACCATTAGGAGAGTCGATAGAATCAGCCTTAAGAAAGGTGATACAATATCACTCTCCATGAAATCATAGAATATGAACATGGTGCAATCAAACCAAAGTAGTACAATGATAATGATTTCTACAAATTTCATCGAGTGAAGGGACACAAGACACCCAACTATTATCTATTGAAAAATGCCATCCAAGATCTGATTGACACAGGATTCATCGATGTCACCAACACCCAAACAAAAGGCACCACTGACCATACAATATTCAATGACACATTCCATGATCACAATAAATGGAAATCCTCCAGGTCTTGTGGATAGTCAAAATAGGTAAACTACACCTATGTCAATAGTGACAACACTATCAACTACATAAATCCTTCAGATAGCTATGTGGCTACTATTACTATCAGAGACCAAGGTGCTAAATGTGTTGTAACCACGTGCCATAAAAAAGTTATCTTGCAAGGAGTGCCTTACTCATCTGCTATACTAGTCAACCCTCCTACAACCCCAGATCCATAGAGAAGCCTCATGGACCAGCTAAAGCACACACCTGCCCAAATATCCATGTTTGACCTTTTGTGCATATCTCCGCAGCATAAGCAAGCACTTCCAAAAGTAGCTATCCCAAGGGACATAACCCCTGAGAGCTTCCAAAAAATGGTAAACCATATAGTAGCCAACAAGCATGCAACCTTCACAGACCATGATGTGCCTCCGCATAAACCCTTGCATAATGATCCTCTGCACTTACTCATCCAGGTCCACAAACACTCAATCCGTAGAGTCCTCGTTGATGGTGGGGTTGGATTAAACATTTGTACTTTGAAGGTAATCAAGTACTTAGGCTACTCTAAATCCAGTATTAATTTCATAAGAAGGATCAACATCAAAGCCTATGATGAAGAAGAGAGATCTTCCAAAGGTATTATCATAATACCAGTTTGGATTGGCCCAGTTGTCAAGAACACTCCCTTTCAAATCTTAGACCTAGAATTGGGATACAAAATTATTGGGAAGACCATGGATCCATGAGATGCAAGTTGTACCCTCCACATATCATCAGTGTAATAAGTTCCCATACTAGGAGGAAGAAATCATTATTGAAGGAGATCCAAACCCGTTCCAATACTGTAACAATGTCCAAAGTAGTACTGAAAACCAGGTTCCATCGAACCAAGAGGCAAGTATCCCTTCCACCTCTAATTCAATTCCCAAGGATGTCACGAGAAGAGCGGGAAAAATATCTATTACTGACAAAGGATCATGTGGTGCATACAACTACGAGGAATATTTCACTATCACCAACATGCCTTAGAGCCCAAGGTCATACATCATGTCACAACCAACAATCAAAACAGAAACCCCAAAACCTATTTTGTTCAGATGTCCACCCACCACCTTTGTCAAGTGGGGAGACATCGCAGAAGAGAACCCATTTGATCCATATATCAACACATGGTTGTATCAAGACCCACAAGACACACTTCAATCACCCATACCTATGTCAACATATGGAGCTAGCTATATAATGTCGCAAAGGTTTGGGTATGATGGTACGACTGGTCTGGGGGAAAGACAACAAGGTTTAATGAAACTATCTTTATCGCCAACCTAGAGAAACAAGAGAGGGTTAGGCTATGGGAAAAATAGAACCAGTCCTACCACCTGAGACGTACCCATTGATCAAGAACAAGTAGTAGAGTTACACCAGGGGAAAAACCCAGAACATGCTTTGATAAACAATATATTACAATAGTTATTATCATCTGAAGTGGGAACCACTTACTCCTGATTAACCCTCAACCAAGCGATCCATAATAATGAGGAAAGTGAGACATCCGATGAGCGTTATAGTGAAATTGATTCCCATGAGTACAAGTAGAGATCCATCCATAACTCTAAACCATCAATCCTAGACTATTCCCCTTGGTTAGTCAACACTCTACACATTGAGGACATGTTCGACCAATTAACCATAGATGACCAACCATGCATCGATAAGCATATCGATACCAATTCCCTAGGTGGTGCATCCACATCGCATTCCTAGTTTGTTGAAACCATCACATTTGTCCCTTTCAACCAAACAGAGTCATCCCACCATGAGGACCTATGTCTAGTACACCCAGAACTGATAGAATGGGATCGACAAGGATAACCTGATATAGATCTCTTTGAAAATGACGAGGCTATCACAGACTTCATGGGTCTCAAAGAAGGAATGCCATCATGGGACCACAAGGTCAGTTTCTCTATTGACTTGGATAGATCAACATATTTCGGGGAGGAAACACCTCTT
Source organism: Thuja plicata (assembly GCA_018584345.1). NCBI lineage: Eukaryota > Viridiplantae > Streptophyta > Pinopsida > Cupressales > Cupressaceae > Thuja > Thuja plicata. The sequence goes on along the minus strand of MU223439.1, from coordinate 244,399 downwards.
TCTAGTCAAAAAAGAAAATTAAAAAGCAAAAAAGAATCGTCAGTAAGTGAAAATTGAAAGGCGCTCACTGACACAAAAAATGACAAAAAAACAAAACAAGATGTATCTTCTAGTGAAAACCTCACTGAGGCGCTAGAAGATGGAAAGTAGGAACTGCTCCCCTTGACAGAGGAAAATTCAACATTGCTAGTGGAAGAAACAAAAGAAGTAAACCTGGGTGGTGACAAGAACCCAAGGAATATCTACTTAGAAAAATCACTTGCTCTAGAGGAGTGAGAACAATTCATTAACTTCTTCAAGGAAAGGAAAATCAACTTTGCATTGTCCTACTCAGAAATGCCAGACCTAGATCCAGAGCTTGTGTTACATCATCTTCCATTGTTACCCAACGCCAAACCCATCAAACAAAAGCTAAGAAATATGCACCCACATGTTGCATTACTAGTCAAAGCAGAATTGAAGAAGCTCCTAGATGCAGGATTTTATACGACCAATCCCATACACAAATTGGATATCTAATCTAGTACCAATAACCTTCAAGCATAGTGGTCAAATCTGAATCTACACAAATTTTAGAGATCTAAACAAATCTTGTCCCAAAAATGAATTTCCTTTACCAAACATCGACATGATAGTAGATCTCACAGCAGGACATCAAATGCTATCACTCATGGATGGATTTTTAGGATATAATCAGATAAGGATTATACCAGAAGACCAACACAAAATGGCTTTCACATGTGCATGGGGCACTTATTGTTGGAACGTCATACCATTTGATCAAAAAAATGTGGGAGCAACATATTAGAGGGCCATGAAAACCATCTTCCATGATCTCATTCACAAAACAATGGAAGACTATGCCGATGACATACTTGCCAAGTAAATGTTTAGAAAATATCATCTACAAGTGTTGGGACCCATATTTGATAGAATGCAAGAATACAAAGTCTGGTTAAATCCAAAGAAGTGTGCATTTGGGGTCACTGCAGGGAAGCTCTTGGGATTCATTGTGTCACATCGAGGCATAAAGGTAGATCCAGAGAAAGTCAAAGAAATACTGGACATGCCACCACAAAATAACCTAAGGCAACTAAGGGGTTTATAGGGTAGAATCAATCCATCAGGCACTTCATAGCCCAATTGGCAGACAAGTGCCATCCATTCTAGCATCTACTACACAATGATGTAACATTTATATGGACAGAACAATGCGAGCAAGCATTCTAGATATTCAAAGACTATCTACTAAATTCTCCTATATTGGTGCCACCCATCCAAGGTAGGCCATTAATTCTATACATCTTGGCAATTGAGTTAGCATTAGGTTTACTCTTAGCACAACACGATGATACAGGCAAAGAGAGAGTTGTCTACTATCTCAGCAGAACATTGGTGGGTTATGAGCTCAACTATTTGCCAATTGAAAAATCAAGCCTAGCAGTAGTTTTTGCTTCCTAGAAGATGAGACATTACATGTTGAGCCATCAAACCAAGCTAATAATGCACATTGATCCCCTGAAGCATCTACTAAGCAAAGCAACACTCACTGGATGACTCACAAAATGGGTGATGATCCTAAGCAAATTTGACATAGAATACATAGATAGAAAAACTTTCAAAGGGCAAGTGATTCCATATCAACTAGCAGAGGCACCCATTCAGGATCATCAGTCTATCATATCCAACTTCCCAGATGAGTCTATTCTTACACTACAACCGACAATAGAGTTATGGCAATTATACTTTGATGGATCATGCACGAACCATGGTGCAGGAGCAGGGATAGTACTCATCACTCCAAACAATGATGTGATTCCCAAATCTTTTAAACTCAACTTTCCATGCACAAATAGCATAGCCGAGTACGAAGCTCTAGTCATCGGAATAAAGATGACAATACAATGGAGAATAAAGAACCTCAAAGTCTATGGAGATTCATAGTTGGTCATTAGCCAAGTAAACAATGACTATATGACAAAAGATGAGAAGCTAATCCCATATAGAGAGCAGATGGACATGTTGCGCGCTAAGTTCCATTTCATCGTATTCAAACAAGTACCAAGAGCTCAAAATAAAGCTGCAGATGTGATGGCTACCATATCATCCTTGATCGACATGTCAGGCAATGAAACAAGATTCCAATTTCTGGTAGAACAACTCATGATACTATCACATCAAGCACCACTCATAGAATCAGCGTGTGTCCTTGTTGGTCCTGAAACCCCATGGTACCATGAGGTGTACAATTACCTCCAAAATAGTTTCTTACCTCTGAATTGTCTAGGAACCAAAAGAAGTCCCTCATCCTCCAAGCCTCTAGGTACACCCTTCTCGCAACTACTCTATATAGAAGAAGTCTAGATGGAACACTATTACGATGTCTCACTTCCCTGAAATCCCAAAGAGCTTTGTACGAGGTACACAAAGGAATTTGTGGAACCCATGCAGATGGCAATAGCTTAGCGAAAAGGATCATTTGCATGGGATACTACTAGACCACAGTAGAGATAGATGCAAAGAGGCATGTGCAAAGGTGTAGGCAATGTCAGATTCATGGAGACCTCATCCATGCACCATCCCAAGAAATCAATCCTATCAGTTCACCATGGCCATTTTCTATGTGGGGATTTGACCTAGTGGGAAAGATTACACCATCCTCATCTAATGGCCATAAGTACATCATAACAACAACAAAGTACTTCACTAAATGGGTGGAAGCAATTCCTCTCACCTACATCACTGGAAATCAGATCTCAATGTTCATACTCAACAACATCATCTGTCAGTATGGAATTCCTCAAACCATCCTGACATATCATGATACACCATTCCAAAACAAAGATGTTGAAGATCTTTGTGAATAGTTCCAAATCAGACAAGGTTTCTCTTCATTCTATTATCCACAAGGGAATGGTCAAGCTGAAGCAACAAACAAAACCATATTGAAAATATTGAAGAAACAAAGTAATGAATCAGGGCGAGACTAGCATTTACAGCTTAGTCCCGCATTATGGGCATATATAACTAGCATGAGAACACTTATAAGAGCCACTCCTTTATCACTAGTATATGGAACAGAGGCAGTCCTCCCCCTCAAAGTGGAAATCCCATCCTTGAGAATATCATTGAAGAACCTCGTTTCAGATGAAGACTACATAGTAGCAAGGCTCAGTGAACTGGAACTATTAGACTAAAGAAGATGAAATGCATTCAACCACATACAAGGATATTGGAATTGCCTTAGAGGGAACTATCACAAGAAGGTGAGGCCACGAACCTTTGAGGTAGGAGACCTTGTCCTTATGGAGAATCAAAAGAACCAAGCAGAGAGAGTGAAACCAAGAAAGTTTGAGCCTAACTGGCTGGGAACTTATGTCATTGTCACATCTAGCAATAGTGGGGCATACCAAATAGCAAAACCAAAAGGATATTATCTCCTAGGATACATAAACAACATGCACCTTAAGAGGTTCTACGCTTGAGGTATCAAAGGTTAAGGCACCTATCAACACATCCAGAAAATACCAAAAAAAATCAAAAAATATGAAAGGTTACCTTGGTAAAAACCTGGCAAACAAGTGCCTTGGCGACAACAAAAAAAAATAAAAAATTAAAGAGATACAAAATTTATCTCTAAGTGAAAACTTAGAAAATAGGCGCTATTGAGTAGGTACCTTGGTGAAAACCTGGCAAATAGGTGCCAAGTGTTCAAATCCAGCTTCACCATCAATGACGAAAAACAAAGCTTGAGCACATTGCATGCAAGACTGGCTACCCAAGCTATTTCCAGAAGCACAATCCCCTCTGAGCACCAACACTTATCCATGGTTAGTACTGGTCCACGAGACTAGGGGGCACTTCTAAATGTCCTGAAAAAATCTCTAAGAATCTAAAAAACTCATCAAAAAATCCTAAAAAGATAAAAAAATCTTGAAAAAATCAATCTTCATAAAAAAAATAAAAAAAATTGCAAAATAAAAAAGAAATAAAACCAACTTGATTATCAACAAATAAAAGGGCGATCAAGCCAAGTCAATCAATGTCAAAATCATGAGTTTTGCAAATCTGCATTGGGCCCATATGACACAGCTTTATCAACTATCAAATCTATCAGCAAGTAAACTGGCGACAAAGCCAATCAATCAATTTTAAAACCATAAGCTTTACGATTCAACACTGGGCCCATCTAACATAGCTTGATTAGCTATCCAAAACAATAAAATTCAATCAACCAATCAATCAAATCAATCATCTTACACAGTGATGGATATGCTCAAAAATAGACAAATCAATCTTATATGAGTCATCTATTACTGAAACCATACACAATCAAGAGAATCAAGCCAACTAAAGAGAATCAAGCCAATCAAGAGAATCAAGCTGCATTAAGGAACAAATAAATGTTGACTAGGTCAGTTAGTTGGTCAGATGTCAGTCTATATTTTGTGTTTATGATCTTACGCTACTCCAAGATCCACCAAGTGAGGAGAGTAGCTATGATGGATCATGACTTAATTTTTTTGATTGTTGTTTGTGGAATGTTTCACTTAGATTTTGGGGCAATGATGATGTAGGATAAATGTGGTAGGCGCTGTCACTTATCTGGTAGCCACACAGTTCCATAATCTAAGCTTAAACCTAGAAAAGAATTGGACATTCCTTCTCTGTTATCTATTTTTTTGTTACCAATAGAATCATAGCGGTATCCAGATGGTCTGAGATCTAGGTGCATTGGATTTCTATCTTGGTTTTTTTGTCTTTCTTTTTTCAAAATCAACAGATCATAGCGGTATCCAGATGGTCTGAGATCTAGGTGCATTGGATTTCTATCTTGGCTTTTTGTCCTTATTTTTAAAATCAAGAGATCATAGCGGTATCCAGATGGTCTGATATCTGGGTGCATTGGATTTCTATCTTGGTTTTATTTCTTTTTTTAGATTTTTTAGAGAGCAAAGCGGTATCCAGATGGTCAATATCTGGGTGCTTTTGGCTCTCTTTCTTTTCAAAATTAGAGATCATAGCGGTATCTAGATGGTCAATATCTGGGTGCATTTGGATCTCTTTATTTTAAAAACATGGAACATAGTTCTATCCAGATGGTCAATATCTGGGTGCACTTAGTTCTCTTTCTATTTAATCTCTCTACTCCTTCCAGTTATCAAGAGGTCATAGCAGTATCCAGATGAGCAATATCTGGGTGCATTGGATGCTCTTCGGAATTTTCACAAAAAGATGCAATGAAGAACAAAATTGGAAACGCAACAGCGACTTGGGTCACCCATCCATTCTATCAATTCATATCTATCAATCATCAACCATCCTTTCTATCAATTCATGTCTATCAATCAATCCCAGAGAAAATTTTCCATTGACTTTCTTCTAAATAACACATGCATTACTCAGATATTTTGTGCATAGTAGATTACATTCATCCATTTATGTGCATTAGAAAATAAAAGAAAATACAAAATTTGCATACATTGTAATCATAAACAAATGCATCCATAAAACATCTCATATAAACATGCATATCATAAAAACACCATCCTAGATACACATGTCAGTATCATAGGAAAGTAAGTCATACATCTAAGAGTCTGCATTATAGAATCACATTGCATAAGAATTTCACCATATAAGAATCATCATGAAGAACCATACATATACAAAGTAAACCAATGCACATCATATAGAATCAATAGCTGCATCTCGTATAAATCTTAATATTTGAGTACAATGAATGGTTGCAAGTCAAAACAAAAAGCAGAGAAATCTAAAGATAGACCTACCAGATTATCCAGAGCTCCAAGAGTGCAAAGTGACAAATGAATGGCTTTACAAGCTATTTATAAGGGTTCAGAAAAACCCTAATTCCTCCAGGACCTCAAAATTATCATCCTGGGCCCCGAAAACTTTAACAGTTTGTATCAAGAGCATATTCAACAATTTTCAGAATCAGTCAGATACCCAGATTACAAATTTTCCATTTTAACAAATTAACGCTCATGTCGCGACTTTTTGCTCAAATTGTTGAGGGGGCATAAATACACCTGCTATCACTGGGGCAAGGTGGGGCAGTATCAAAACAAAGAATCTTTGACACATTGCGACAAGCCACAATGCATCAAAGAGGGACAAATGTAGACACCCAAAAATGGACAGACTTGTGACTTTACATTAAAAACACTAATTTTCATCTATTAATTAATGGTTTTTAATCATTAATTAATCACCTATTTCCTTCTAAATTCATTTACCAAATCATCTAATCAAATCCCCAAAATTAATTAAATAATTGATTTTATTTAATTAATTAACCTTAATTGATTTTTTTTTTGATCGGTTGAGAAATTTGACATTAACCTTAATTGATTAATCTACATTAATTAATTAAATTTAATTTCCTAAAGTTTAAATTCAAATATTTAAACTTACTAATTAATTCTTCTAATTAAATTAATTTAATTTCATTCAACAATTCAATTCTAAATCCAAAAAGAATTCAATTGTCTCACATGTTGAATATTTTAATTTTAAAAATGAATTAAATATTCAATTAAATCCTTTCATGGTGTTCAAAAAGATAACTCTTAATCAGATTTCTGACTACATGGGTTTCTCCACCCACCTCTTCAGTTCTAAAGGTAACTCATAATTAGCTCTTCAGTTAACCAAACTCTATCTCCTCTCTCCCAGTTGAAGAAGTGGAGTTTACTGATGGCTTCTCCAGTCCCCTTTGATCTCAACCGTTCATCCTCCTATCTTTGGGATTGATCTCAACCGTTCATATCATTCTCATTTTCTATATAATAAACCCTTGATAACCATTTGAAGGATCTAGGATTTCAAGCTCACGTGCACCATTACTCTGTCAGATTGGTTCAAGCATCAAGCCATCTCACGATCAAAGCAATTCAATATCATATTCTTGACGCTCCCAAGTCATAAACACTGCCCACACCAATACTGAGCATCACACAAAAATGTTTCAAAAGGAGTAGAGAGAGACAATAGAATCTTCGAGCATTGTTGGTTTGCATTCATTTATGTACCTCCTTTATTGCTTGTTATTTTATTGATCTGTAGTTTCGTTATTAGTAGTTATTCTATTGGTTTCCCCCATTGCAAATCAATGCTACTAACCCTCATAATTGAGAGTGTTATAGATTTCAATCCCCGCATACAAGAACAAAGGAACAAGCACAACGAATCACATCCCCAAAAGATGTTCACATCCAATCAGCTTCAATAACACCGCAACCAAAACCAACCACCACCTGAACAAAAGCACAACAATAGGACAAAAGAGGCCCAACACAGAGATAGGTAGGAGAAGGGCACAAACACAATAAATCTCATCCACTGAAAAAACCCACACCCAACCACTACTAAAATCATTGCCACCAAGAGTCGCTAGTGACTTGCACGCCACCAAGAAAGCAAAGGGGAAAAATAACCCCAACACAGAGAGGGGGAAAAAGGGGGCCAAAGTCATCAAAGCACACCTACTTAAAAAAATCAAACCCCTAATCTTACCACCAACATTGACACCAAGATCTAGAAATCCCTAAAAGAAGAACTTCCTCGAAGCACCTAGAAAAAAACTACAGGGAAAAAACATCCAAATCCTCTAAACTCCACAAAGATCCCTTATCATGAGTAGCAAGCCAACACCAAAGAACATCCACCAGAAAGAGGGAGAACCACCTAAAAAGAATGACAACTCCCAAAAGACGTAAAGGGAACCTAAACCTCCAATTTGTGCCAACAAAAGAAAGGAAACTCAAACATGGCACAAAATAACCATTCAGAAAACACATTGCCACCCATGGACAAATAAAGAAAAACCAAGACACCAAAAAGGGCCAAATGTCCCCAAATTGACCAAGCCACGCAACTTCAATAGAAAAGGTAGAGACACCCACGAAATAGAAATCCACTAGGGAAAAGCCATGAAAAACCAATGGGAAATGCCAAAGTCCAACTCTCGCCAAGAACAATCATTCCTGTGGAAAACAACAGGGAAGAGAAGCCCTCTCTTGGCACACAACTCCTTGCTAGAACCATTGATCCAAGCAAAACATATCCATTGTCCGAAGAAAAAAAGAACCACAGAACCAACTCCAAAATAGAAAAGTTCTAACGGGTTGAAGCTAGAACACTAGGCAAAAAAGCTAAATCCCTGAAGCTCCCATGAATATAACACACTAGAAAATCTAAAAGAAACAACCCAAATGAAAAATAATGAACGCCAAAAAGGCAGAGTACTGGGAATATGGATTCAACTTCCTAGGCACCATCATCATCCTTGTCTTCATTAGACTCTCCTTCAACATCCACATAGATGTTTGAAATCCTAGGCGAACCCTCGCTCCTACTCCCACCTCTCTCTCCCATTCAAAAATTATTCTTGCGTGGGTTTATGGTGTTGTGTATATGTTTGACAATTGTTATTGTGAACCATCTAATAGAGCTATAGTTAATCCCCTCCATTATTTTAGATTTGTGTTATCTAAGTTAAAATTTGAATGGAAGAGAGAAAATAAACAAAACCGCATTGTGATAAATTGTGTATTGTGATATTATTAAATTTATATAATATTTTGAATTATTTATTGTACTTCACTTTGATGGTATATTTTTTGGAATTGAATTTTTTAAAATTGATAAAAAAATACAACCAATTTGGATTTGAACTTGAACTATTAGGTACTTGATTTACTCTCATTTATATAATTAATATTTTCTAGTTTTTATTGAAATAGATTGAAGTTGTAAAATAAGTATGCAAGTATATAATACAATATATTTGTTAACTAGTTATGCTTTTGGATAAAACTATGTGTAGTTTATTTGCATAAAAAAATAAAAACATTTAGGATCAAACTCCATGAAGCTGTAATGATAAAAATGGATGAAAATGTAGACTAAAATTAGCTATAAAGGAAGAAGAGAAGAGATGGATGGGAGGCACAAAGTTCAAGGAAAGAAAGAGTTGACCAATAAAGGAAAAAAAGGAAAAAAAGAGAAATAAATAAAAGAACAAAAAACCACAAAGAAAAGGAGAAAAGAAAAAGAATAGGAAAATAAAATTAAAAAGGAAAAAAATCACAAAAAAAAAGAAAAAAACAAGCTACTAACCAAGCAAGAACAAAACAAGTACGAACAAACAAGCTACTAAACAAGCATGAACAAAACACACCGAACAAAAAGAAAGAGAACAAAACAACAAACATAGGCGCTACTAAATAAGCACAAACAAACAAAATACTTACCAAGCACGAACAAAACAAACCAAACAAAAAGAAAGAGAATAAAACAAATAAACTACACACAATTTTATCTATAATGATGTCTTTAATATATTTGTATCATATGGAGGTGCAATAGTTATGTTGATGGGCAAATTGTAAGTAAAAATAATTTGAGAAATGTATTTCCAAATAAAATTTGTAGACACAATTGAATCTAATGTTTACAAAAAATCTAATATAAGTAAGAAAGATTAATTTTATTTATAACATAATTTAGTAGAAATTAAAAAGTTAGTTTGGTAAGATTATTTGATTATGTAGTTTTTTATGATCAATATTTTGAATCATAATCCATAATTTATCAATATAATGAGATATGTAGAGAAATGAAAGGATGATTGGAAACCAAGATAACTTGTAACAATTCAATTAACAATCAAAAGTTATCTTGACAAGATTTTATGATTTGACTATGTAGCTGTTTTATTTTTACTATCAATGTTTTATATCTTACTTCATGATCCATCATTAGGAAAAAATAGCTAAGGAGTAAAAATTATAAGATGGTAGTAGACTAAGATAACTTATAACAATTTGGTTGACTATGTAACTTTTTTTATCATCAAAGTTTCACAAATGTTATCCTCTGTAATCCACAATTGGGATGACATAGTTAGAAAAGAGGATTGAAAGAATGGTAGAGTCTAAGATAATATCTCTTTAGTATTTTTCCACCTCTCCCCTTATCTATTTGGTTAGATTGGTCACTACCATCCATTCATTACTCTTATCTAGCTATATCACTATTATATTGGATCATGGAGTATGATCCAAAATGTTGATGATAATTTTTTGCATAGTCAAATCTAGAAATATTGCCAAGTTGATATATTATTTGTTGTGATGTGGAGAATAAATTAGTAAATATTTTATAAGAAATCAAGAAATATAATATTAGCAACTTATCAAGAGAGAGTAAATTTATTCTGATTCAATCCTTATAAAAATTCTCTATTTTTCTCTCTTTGGGGATTGTGTAAGTATTTCTTTTATTTGGAGATCTTATTTGCTGCCATTGTAACCTTTGGTACATAGTGCAAGTTTATTTTCTAAGGATCTTTCTTTATTTTGGTGGGTTCTTCAAGGCTTTTTATAGTGTGGTTTAATTTAAATTTGGTGTTTAGCACTATTTCTTTTGTCTCTTAATTATTTTAGAAACTTGACATTCAATGTCGGGGTGTCTTTTTCTTGGTGGAGTAACATTCTCGATTTGACAAACATTTATGTGCTTGGATTTTAAATCACCCTTCTCACTTGCAAGCTATTTGGTGATTTATTCTTGCCATATACATAATTATTTATGATCATCTATGATAGTTGATTTTATTGGCATCCTTTAGTTTTTATATTGCATCAACAATGAAGTTCTTAATATTTCACTTGGTATCAGTGTTAATGTTTCTCAATCTGGTTCTTTTCATGGAATACGGGGTAATAATTCCTAGCCGGTCTTGAGAATGAAGAGATTTTTTTGATTATGATATTCACAAACTGGGCATAATATTTCAGTTTTATTGCCTAGATATTGAAGAAGCATTTAAATTGATTTTGGATAATAAATGGATCCTATTGAATCTAGATGCATTATCTACTGAAGTTGCTTCTAGATTTTTAGCTATTTGTATGGATTTGTTGTAAGATTATCATAAGATTAGAGGATTGGCTTTGACATACTTGCAGAGATATATCATTTCCCCTCCATTTTTTATATTGCACTATCTTTGTATAGAATTGATACTACATTTTGCCCTTTTAGAGGTTTCTTTAATTTCTCTGACATTTTAGCTAATGGCATCCTTACAGAGTTCCTTTGTGTAATTAGGTTTGGTCTTGTATGTGATCACCATAAATAAATTATTAAGGAGATTGAATCACTAGTGGAACATTCGACCTTTGCCTAAATGACAATTGCTTTGGATCAATTTCAAGGAATCTATAGAATTGCTATCCTCTAAAAGCAAGTAGAAGAGCCTCCTATCCCGGTTTGTCCTATTATTCACGCACCTCACGAGGTTAGCTCCAACTCTTGGTGGTCATATTTTGACATGGTTGACGAGTCAATGAGTTTGACTAGAAAACTACATAGTTGAATCCTCATAGAAGTATCACAATGGTTGATGATATTGATGAGTAGCTCTTTAGTTCCACACATATCTTCTGGTTTCCCCCTCTCTCACAACTCCTTTTCTTATGGTGATTTCTGGCTCTACGAGTTGTATTTTTGTATGGTCAATAATGATTTATCTCCTCCAATTTTTGGCTTTGGGAGACCTAATATTGTTTCTCTAGTATTTCAAACCCTTATTTTGGATTGTAAACACATAATGCTCCTATTAGTGACAATTCAAGATTTTGTGTTTGGGTGTCATGCCCAAAAGTTGGGCAAAAACACACAAACAAAATTTTTTAACAACGCATAAGAATGGAATACTAAAGTTACACTAAGGTAACATGCGCATGCAACACGGAGGTAGTTGACCGAAAGTCAACTAGAGTTGTCCCAAGGTCCACTATACACTGGAAAGGTGAATGGAACAACTAGGGTTCGCTTAAACCCAAAGGAAGAGTCATGCACGCAAATCGAGATAATTTGACTGAAAGTCAACTGGGGTTGACCAAAAGTCAAATCATCCCTAGAAATACGTAAGGAAGGGGCTCAAGGATCT
>MU223439.1:211614-223408 GCA_018584345.1 Thuja plicata | reverse complement strand
GCAGGTCAGGGGGGAAGCCATGTCAAGATCAGGAACCCATTCAGAGGCGCTTGTCATGACCCCAAACCACTCACTCGGAAGGCTAAACCAGTCTCCTATGGAAGTGCTTCCATTTTCCGACTATACACCTATATTGAGGAATGATGAGCTAAATGGAGCTGTCTACTTTTCAAAGATAGATTTGAGACCTGGTTATCATCAGAAAGAGTTCATGAGGAGATTATTGAGAAGAATGCTTTTAGACGCTATTTTGGGAATTTTGAGTTCTTGGTTATACCTTTTGGCTTACTGCAACATTTCAGGCCTGTATGAACCAAGTTTTGAACAATAAGTTTGTATTAATATTTTTTTGATGATGTCTTGAGTTTTAGTAAAACTGGGGAGGAGAATATGAAGCATTTTAATGAGGTTTTGGGCATTCTTGAGGCTGAATCCTAATTTGCAAAAGAGTCCAAGTGTGAGTATAGCATGACAGAATTCTTGTACCTTGGTCATGTGATCAGCTCAAAGGGAGTAATTGTTGACCAAGAGAAGATCAAGGAAATTTTAGATTGGCCTCTACCGAAAAATCTCATTCAATTGAAGAGATTCTATGGTCTTTGTGGTTGCTACAAAAGATTTGTGAAGGGTTTTTCTCTATTGGCTGCCCCACTTATTGATCTCACCAAAAGGCAACATTTGTATTGTCTACGGCAATGCAGAAATCTTTTAATCAGTTCAAGCACATCATGACCACATGTCCTGTTTTGTCCATACTTGATTTCTCCAAGCCCTTCAAGCTTGAGTGTGATGCATTTGGAGAAGGAATAGGTGTTGTCTTAATGCAAAATAAGCACTCTATTGCCTTTGAAAGAAAAAATTTGAGAGGAGAAGAGAGCTATTCAACTTACGATAAGGAGATGCTTTCCATAATGCATGCCTTGGAAAAGTTTAGGCAATATTTGATTGGTGGTAAGTTCATTGTTAAAGCTAATCATTATAGCTTCAAGTATTTCCTTAATAAAAAACTCAATCATAGGCCAGCAGAAATGAGTTAGTAAGCTACAAGATTACGATTTTGATATTGAATATGTCAAAGGGAAGATCATTGTGGCTGATGCATTGTCAAGAAGGCCATATTTGAGTTTCATAATAGATATTATTATTAATTGGAAGGAGCAAATTCTTGTGGAGCATACCAAAAACGCTTTTGCCACTAGTATTTTGAAAGGTACTTTGCAAAATGAAAGTTAGAAAGTGGTGAATGAATTGATTCTCTATAAGGAAAGAATCTTCATAATACCTGATTCGGGGTTCAAAGTGAAGATTTTAAGGACTTTTCATGATGTTCCCTTGGCTGGTCACCAAGGATTTTTCAAGACTTGTAGGCAGATCCTGGAAATATTTTCATGGAAATGGCTTAATGATGAAATCCTTAAATATGTTAAAGAATGTCAAGTGTGTCAACAAAACAAAAATGAGCACACCTTTCTTGGTGGATTGTTGCAGGTCTTGTCCATTACCAATAAAAAATGGAAAAGTATCTCAATGGACTTGATCACTGGTCTACCAAAAGTGCAAGGGAAGGATTGTATCTATGTTATTGCTGACAAATGGACTAAATTTGCTCACTTCTTTGCCATTTCTACCGTTTTTACAGAGGCCTAGATGATTGATTTGTTCTTCAAAGAAGTGTTCAAGTTGCATGGCATGCTAAAGAACCTAAGTTACTGGTTCGGGTATGGGTATGGGTATGAGAACCCGGTATGTGGGTATGTGCAAATTTTTTTTTTTTTTTTTTTTTGGGGGGGGGTTTGGATATGTGTGTGTGTATATGTATATATATTATATATACAAAAAAATTAAAGAAATCTACAGAATTGTAAAAGTAAATCATTTGATAGTATGATACTTCATCATCGATCAATGCCAAATGCCAAAGATAAATATTAAATGCCAATTGATTATTCAAAAATACCCAAATAAGACATATCATATATGTCTAGGTTCACAATTCAAATGAAAATCATTACAATTACAAAATTGACAATAAAAATGGTAATTGTCTTCTATCTTCAATGTAGTTCATCAATCATCAAAAGGATTATCAAAAAAATTATCATCTATTGCATTTAAGCTATTGCAAGTTCAAGATCATTTGAACCCAAAGCGGTGCCACTCGCACTAGATGCACCATGTGTAGGTATTTCATCATCATCATCACCCATAGTGACTCTAGCAAGAACCTCAATGGTTGCATCCAAGTTGGTACACTCAGCAGCTACATCCCAAAGCTTCACTGCCCCATCCTTGTATTGGGGATCTTTACGTGACAAAAGACTCAAATTGGAATGAATATAAACCAAGCTTGACTCTTTTTGCAGCCAAATTGGTTACACTTCATTGAGTGGATAAAGGAGTAAGTACTTCAATTCCGTTCAGCGACAAAAGAATTCGCAACCTGTAGAGAAAACCAACAAAATAAAAATTGCAAAATGCAAAATAAATTAAAGAATGTTAAAAACTAAATTCTACAATGCAAGTGGGGGAAAAAAACTTACTTTTGAGAGGATCTTGGTTGCAAGAGGTTAGAGGTACATATAATTTGACCACGGAGGTACCACCATGTAGTAGCATCCATTTCGGATTGGTCATTATTAGCACAAGGAGTATGATTTCTTGTTGAGACAAACAAGCCAAATTCTCTCCTAACATTTTTCTCAACTTTTAGATCTCGGAAGGGTATACTAAATGCTCGTATGTGCCCAGTAGCAACCGTAGAATCTCTATATGCTGTTAATCTCCCTGGCATAGAAAGTACATCGTTGCTATAGTACCTTGGAGATAGGGCATATGCAAGGAGGTGCAATGGCGTGGTCATCTTGTTCCAACAATGATGAATGATTGATTCCACCCTTTTGAAAAAGGTTTCTTCAAGGCCATTCTCTGTTTTTTGGATTACCACTTTTATTTTTTCTATCATTGTATCTATGCCATCATAGACATCCCCCAAACATGGTGCATCTGTATCAACAAACTAGAGCATAGTCATGATAGGCTTGGTGAAATCCAATATAAATTCCACACGAGCTCACCAATTGTCATCCAAGATCAATGACTTGACCTTTTGGGCTCCCTCTGAATTTGACTGCTTCCATACACCCCATTGGTTGTTAATAACCATTTGACCCAATGCCTCTTGCACCTTCAAAAGTTGTCTCATAACAATTGTATGAGATACAAACCGGGTCTTAACAACCTAGGATCATGTTAATTGTAAGATAATAACACATTAAAAAATTAAAATTATTACAATTTTATATACATATTGATATTGAACATGACAAATAAAATTAAATAAATAAATTAAATTTACCTTCAACAATTCCAATCTCGAGAAAGTTCTGAAAATTGCTTGTGACATATGGTGGTTCGTCGCAAACATTTGGACCTCCTTGCCCTCTTGGTATATTTCTTTCACCCATTCTATTTGAGTGCCAATTGCTTGCATCACCAAGTTGAGGGAGTGTACTATGCATGGTGTCCAAAAAAAGTGCTCGTATCTTGACTCAACCAAAGCAACTGTAGCCCTACAATTTTTTGCATTGTCCATGATTTCTTGGACCACATTTTCATGATCCACCATCTCTATGGATTCGATGAGGATTCTGGAAATGAACTCTACATCTTTGACTTCCCCTTCACAATCAACCACCCTAAAAAACATTGCCCCTTTGGGAGACACTACAATAACATTTATCAATGGACGGTTTCTGCAATCTTTCCATCCATCGAAAACAATAGAAACACTTGATTCAACCCAAGAATCTCTAATTGGTTGCAGTGAGGTCTCTACAAAATTCTTCTCTTTGCAATAAGGTGGTACACACCTTGGACTTGTGAAACTAGGAGGTGCACTATTGATTGCTGACACCATTTCCTGCCAATATGGTGATCTCACCAAGTTGAATGGAAAACCTTTGGCATAGATGCAACGTGCATTTTTTTGTTCAACAATATCCCTTGTGTCCATTTTTAAATGCACTGTCCAATGGACCTCTTTTGCAGGTAGGAATTTCACTTCATCTTTGACTTCTGTAGAGGGTATATGCAAGAAGGGGTGTTTGGAGGCCGCTACTATATCAATGGGCAACCAATTTATCAACATTTTCTTGTTCTCATATGAATGCCGCTATTTCTACAGTAGACAACCCCTTCCCAGTTAGGCCCTCACACATTCCAATCGCTTTACCAGCAGGACCCATAAAGTGAAGTTTCACTCGAAAATATGAGCTATTAGATTGTGCATTACACAAATTACACTTCCAAATATATCCTCCGTCTCTTGGAATTTGTGAAATCCTTGTGGTATGTCTCCATAAAGGAGATCCTTTATCAATTTTAAATCTTTGGTTTCCTTCCCCACCTACTGAACTTTGACTACTGGCCATTCTTGCAATTAATTTTTTTGCTATTATAAGAAATTACATAATTTTAAATTAGAAAAAAACTAATAAATGCAAGCATACAAGTGCAAAATAAAGATACAAAAACACTACAACAAAGAGTTAAACTTGTTTCTTTTTTTCTTAAAAAAAAAATAGAAAAAAAACTTGAAAAAATTCATCACAAATTTGAAGAATTTCATCAAAAATTCGTTAAAATACTAAAGAATAGGGTCAAATGCTGTAATGAGCCTGCCTGGCTCTTTCCTTAAAATTTGACTGCAATAATTCCTCTTGACTTGGAAATAAATATTTTTGATATTTCTTTGCAAATATATATATATATATATTTTTTTTTGTTTTTTCCAAATAATGTAATAACAATACAAAACCGACTTAATTCAGAATATCCATTATAATTCATATCCTATTCGAATTGCTATAATTCACGTTAAATTCAAATTTGAAACCATTCGATGCAATATGTAACAACTACATTCATTGAAGCAAATGATTTATTAAAGAACCTGCAATAAGCCCTCCACGTTTTTATTATAAACTGGCCGCAGCTCCAACAATGATGACAGCGACTGGCATAGAAGTGAAAGCAGCAAAAATCTGATCTCCACGCTGAAGAAGGTGGTGCCGTATCCTTGCTTTAATGTTTTCCAATCCTCACGGGCTGAGGTAGCTATCAAACGACTCACTCCCAGCGCTTAGAACATCCAAACGGCTTCCTATGTAGAGCCGCAAGCTTGCACAATTCACCAACATGTGGCTGATTCTAAGCGCCAGATTCCACAAAGAATTCCCAATTCTTTGCACATAGACACTTCACAAACCCTTGTCCAAATTTCTCAGCAATGCATAAGTTTTTTGTAAAATGCTCAAAAGGTCCCTTCAAGAAGAATTTCCAAACCTTTAAGTAATCCCTCCGGCTTCAAGAAGAAGGCTCGAAAACATCTAGCTTCTTCAATACTCCATTCATAAATTAAAATTCACTTTCTCCAACTTTGGACAATTTAAAATAATAAACATATCAACTTTTAATGACATGTCCAACATAAGTCAATTAAAAAATATCATTAATATATTAATGATTTGACTTATAATAAGCTCACAATATAATTAATTAAGATAGACTATTCCATCCATTTCCAAGCTAACTCTGAACACTGCACTGCCAAACCATCTGCACAGACATCTTACCAGAAATGGAAACTGGCAGAAAAAGACTTACTAAAAATAGTAAGTTCTGACCAAGAGACCCTCAAATCCACTCATTATCCCACGAGGGTTGCAATGATGGGCTAATAAACATGTCCCCCAGACACTTGCTAAAACGGGGACATCACAAATGCTTACCTTAAATGCTTCAATCTCCTTTTAAGCCATTTGGCACTCCACGAATGATCCCCTTCGAAAAAAACCACTTGCCCTTCGAAATGCCAAAATGGAGACAAAATGAGTTGAGAACAAAAGAGAAAAAAAAAGGATATGTTTTTAGGTTGAATGGCCTCATAAAGGGATGTTTTAGGGTTTTGAGCAAAAAGCCAAAAATATACTTTTTCACGTGTTTTTCAAGTCTCTTTTTTTGAGTTGCACATGGATGTGCCTGGATATGCTTTGAATGCGCACAGGATGCACACCACACTGTGGATGCTCTCAGATGCGTGGGTTGCACATTCAACATGCATCCACAGTTTGTGCGCATCCAGAGCAGAGCGCATCCATAGTGTGCATTCAGATCAGAGCGCATCCGCATCCTGTGCGCACCGGCATGGTGCACATCCTGTAACTAAGCAAATAACAATGTAAGTGATAGGGATAACGAGTTCCTAAGTCTTTTTTTGGTAAGAAATATTTAGATTGAGTAGGGCTAAACTCACTCCCAGCTCCAATCATCACTCACAAATTGATGGGCAAACATAGATTGTTAACAAGTGAGTGGAAGATTATCTCAGAAACTATGTTTTAGGGCAGAAAAAAGCTTGGGTAATATGGCTTCATTTGGGTGAGTATTACTGTAGTTGTACTTATCACATGTCTATTAAGATGTTTCCCTTTATGCCATTGTATGGGTTTGAAGCCCATAGCTTCGTTGACTTCTTGTTTGCTAAGTTGCCGATTCAGATTCGGGTTCGAAATTTGTTCAAATTTTTTTGGGGGTGGGTTTGAATTCATTTTCGGTTCGTTCGTACAAAAACATATGTTTTTTTGAATATATATATATATATATATATATATATATATGCGTAGTAGCAAATAAGTTCATACACAACTATGCTAATAGTAAAGCAACATAGCAAAATACACCACCATGTATATTAATGTTTTAGTCCAAATGACATAACAAAATGCCAAAATACACCACCATATCAATGTTTCAGTTCAAAAGTAATAATGTCAACATTAACAATCAGCCATCATCGATCAAATATCATAAAAAATCCTCAAACATATCATCATCATCCGACTGTGACAAATTAGAAGCACAAACAGTGCCATTGACATCTGTACTAGCAATGTCAGCCCTAGGAGAAGCCTTAGTATTACTAGGTAGCTCGGGATCATCATCATCAATTGCGAGTGCATCAAGGCGGGTAATCAAATCTTCCAACTTGGCACGCTCTGGTTCAACATCCCAATGCTTTGCCTCCCCCTTTTTGTAGGTATTGTCTTTGTGTGTTATGAGCCTCAAGTTTGAATGCACATAGACCAAGTCTTCCGCCTTCTTGGAATGTAGTCTGTTGCGCTTTATTGAGTGGATGAAGGAGCATGTGCTCCAATTCCTCTCAAATGATGATGAACTAGCAACCTATCAAGATTTTCAATTTTGAAATTAGGGAGTTGAGAGTTTTGAATAAATTTTAAAAAAATATAAATTCAATACTCATCAACCAGAAATTATAAATTAGAGTCTTAAGAGTTAAGAAAGAACTTGTGATAAAATTTTGATGGCAATGGATTGTAGGTGCTGGTACATTTCTCCATGGAAGTACCACCATTTATGAGCATCAACATTGTTCTTGTCTTCAAGAGCCTCAAGACCACAATCATCGGTGTTTGCGAAAGTCATGAATTCAGCCCCCACTCTAGGCCGTATGTGATGGGGATAGAGTCTACGAAGGGCTGCCTTGTACCCATGACCAACTTCAGGATCTTTGTATGGGGCAATTCTAGTGCTACTCTCCTTGAGGACCGATTGACTATAGTACCTGGGGCTCAATGCAAAGGCAAGGAGCTGCAAAGGGGTACTCTTTTTGTTCCATCTCTCCACCATGATTTTCTGTAGTTCCTTGAAGAATGTTTCTTCAGAATCTTGCTATCTCTCATTTATGATTTTTTTAATATCCTCAATCATGGAGTCTATGCCATCATATACCTCACCCAAGCAAGGCCTATCCATGTCATTTTATTAGATCATACTCAATATAGGCTCAATGAATCTCAGGAGGTACTTAGCACGATCCCACCAAGAGTCATCTAGTATCATTGCCTTAATGGAAACTGCCCTTGTACTACTAGATTGCCTCCATATGCTCCAATTAGCACTGATTACCATTCTAGACAATGCCTCTTTAACCTTCACAAGGCATCTCAAAACAATAGTGTTGGAGGCAAAATGAGTCTTAGCAACCTATTTCAAAATCAAAACAATAATAAATTAAATTAAAAATTAAAGTTAAAATCATAGAAAGTTTACTAAGCTAAAGTCTAAAACATATTTAAATTTCAAATAATTTAACTTACCTTCAAGAGCTCCAATCTCGAGAATTGTCCAAATATGGCTTGCGACATATGGTGGTTTGTGACCAGCATTTGGATCTCCTGAGCATCTTCATACATTTTTTTGATCCACTCAATTTTCTTGCCATTTTTTTGTAGCATTAGGTTGAGTGAGTGGACAACACAAGGTGTCGAAAAAATGTGTTTGAAGCGCTCCTCAACCAATAACCTGATGACCCTACAATTTTTGGCATTGTCTGTTATTACCTGAACAACATTTTGAGGGCCAACTTGTTCAATGGCTTGGATGAGAATGTTTGCAATGAGTGGACCATCCTTCACCTCTCCTTCACAACCCACAACTCTCAAAAACATTGCACCTCTCGTGCACACTGCAATAACATTGACCATAGGGCGATTTCTTGCATCTTTCCATCCATTGGATACTATGGACACACTTGTTTCGATCCATGAATCTTTGATGGGCTTCAAGGAATCCTCTACATGTTTCACCTTTTCGTCCAATAAAGTGGTGCGCACCTTCTCATAACTCGAGCCCTTGAACCCCCTTGGAGCCTCATTAATTGATCTCACCATTTTTTGCCAATACGGTGAGCAAACAACATTAAACGCCAATCCATTTGTATAGATGCATCTCACTATATCTTGCTCGACAATGTCTCTAGCCTCATTCTGAAATGACATTTCCAAGGGTCCCTTTGCTCTCTTATTTGTCACTGGTTCTCGAGGAACACGCAAGAATGGATGACCCTCTGCGGGTTGTTCGTTGGAAGTGGAAACTAAAGCCATAGATGCTTTTTTTAGTTTTACTTCTAGATCTTTGCAAAGGATGAGCAATTGGATTACCAACTGCTTCATTTGTTTTTTTTGCTCTTGAATATATTTGTTCACAATATTGTTTGCAAGAAGGGTTTTAGGTGCAAGCTGCCCTTCAACTTTTGGCTGGCTTGGACAAAACTTAATGCCTTTTTGAGGGATAAAGCACAAATGTGCTTTCACTCTACTATAAGAGCTAGTATATTCCTCTTTGCAATGGCTGCAAATCCAAATGTAACCTCCTCTACTTGGCATTTCTTGAACCATTTCCATATATTTCCATATATTTCCATAGTGGAGAGCTTGGGTTTGTTTTGAACCGGGAGTTCCCGTTTCTAGAAGCACTTGCCATTCTATGAATCTATAAACAACATACAAAGCCACAAACCAAAATGCAAAAATAAAATAAAACTAGAGTTAATTTCATTTTGTAAAAAAAATGCAAAGAAAAATTTAAACAACAAACAAAATCAACAAAACCCTACCTCTTTTGTTGAAATCTTCCTTTTCAATGTCTTTGAGGAGTTATCCACACTTGCAACCACATAGGAATATCTCACAAACAAGCTTAGAGCATGCACAATCACCTTTCAACACTCCTTGAGCAATGACAACCAAACAAGAAAGTTTAGCAATGGAGGCAAGAAGTTTTCTTTTTCATTCACAGATTCACAAATGACATATAAAACATCCTTTTAGTGGTCTATTTAGGGTTGGAGGGTCGAATAGACTAAATTAGACAAAAAAGAACTTTAAAAAAAGTTAAAAAAGTCACTTTTTTCCCAAAGTCGGCTTGGGTTCTGCCACTTGGTTTGAAATTCGCTTCAGATTCTCCTAAACTCGGCCCAGGTCCATCTGAGAAACTTTGGGCCGAATTTGATCACCTGCGGCAGATTTTGCAACAAATTTGACCCGAATTTGAATTTGCTATAAAGTATAAACTGAACTCAACTTTCAGCTTGCCAGAGGCGAATCTAGTAACTTAACTTGTTTGGTCATAGTGGAGTACCTCAAGTTAAGGATTTGTTGCAACAGAGTGAATACATCATAAAATCCTTGAAAGTCAAACTCCAACATGCTCAAAATCAGCAAGAGTTGTATGTAGGTAATTTCATCTTTGGGCTTGTTTACCTTTGGAACAACCACTTGCATGATCCTGGACTTTCCTGCTGATTTGAGAATACTTCTTTGGTTTCTTTGGCTCTTTGCCAATCTTTTGTAAAAAGTCATGCATATTCTCGATTGGCTGAACCTCATCTACTAGCTTGGGCTTCTTTGCCAAACTCTTTATCAACCAATCTGGTACGGTAGATAACTCCATTCCATCTTCTAATTCAATGTTATCATTCAATCCCCTTAAAACGGAAATCATCCCCTCATCTATTTCATCATCATACTCTACAAGTACATTGCCTCCCTCCATAAAATCAATTACTGGAAAGATTTGTTCTTGAAAAGGTTCCAATTGTTCTTCATTTTGAAATTCAGTTTGTTGCTCATGATGCGATTCTCCTTTAGTAGTGGATGTTTCCTCTAGTGTCTTGGTGGTAGTTGACTAATCAGCACCCACCTTTTACTTTCTTTGCCCCATCTTTTCATTTGCAGCTCCTTCATTGTTTGCATGATGAAAGATCCCCTCTGATCTGATGATTGCAAGTTCTGAATTTTTTTTGTGTTTCTTTGAATTTTCTGATTTTTTTGAGGTTTTGCAATATTCTGATTTTTTTTTTGTATTTTTGGGGTTTTTCTGATATTTTTTTGGTTTTTGAAATTTCACAGTATGACGGAAGTAAATGCAACAATATTAAAGTAGAAGCTATAACAACTTGAAAGAGATCAAAGGCCCTAACTTCAATTGATTGAATTGCTGAAAGTCAACATACCAATTACAATTATTCTAAAAGTGTTACAGATCTTATTTTTTTCCTTGTGCAGCAGCTAGTTAAATTTTCTCCAAATGCACAATTGTTGTCTAGGCAGTGTCAAGCCATTTCCAACTGGAAATTGTTGATCTATTGGTAATAACTGGTTCTAATATGATTTTAATGGTCTGATATGCTCTGAGAACCTAACGTCCAGCTAGGGTTTGGTGGCAATAGCACAAAGGAGGTGACGACTAGCTGAAGTTGCTGATAAATACTGATAATTGGTGTGCAAGCAAACCAGATCTGCAATCTAATTCCTTAATCTGCTTTTCAATATGACTGATCCACTGATTACATTAAAGAATGATGTCAATATGCTCAATGATGAATTCTTGATGAATTCACCCTCCAAGAAATGTAAGGTTTTCTGTCCAACCTTCCAATCTCCAGGGAGTTTTGTTGATGTGAGTTTTGTACCACTACATAACATATAGGATTAAACGCTTGATACAGGGTATCAAACACTCAACCCTCTCTTGAAAAGCATATACTCACGAAGGACGTGAGGAAACACTCCAAGGTTCTTTATACCTGTGGATCCTAACTCAGTTACAATGATGTGATTTGCTGGTAATCACGTCGGCGGGCTTACGTTGTTCCTTCAAAGATATTGAACTCTAGCTATGATGACAATGGATTTTAGCTTTTCAATGTATATTCCCTTTGTTTCTCCTCCTGAATTTATATTACTTCTAGCTTCACTCCTCAAACTCTCGCTACTAGGCTACTCACTACCTTACTACTACTCCTAAGGATGAAGAAGTTAACAAATGGACGGGGATCGAACCTAATGAAAGCTTACCAGCGGTGCTACCTCCATAGATGCAAAGATTCGAAGGAAAAGAGACTAGAGTACCACACAAGGCTTCCTAACGAGCC
>MU223439.1:190843-205607 GCA_018584345.1 Thuja plicata | reverse complement strand
TCATATCACTTGCCCGAGCTTGGAGGGCCTCATGGCTGGGCGGAATTTTATGGGGGTATGGACAAGGCTGTCCAAGGTGGTGGCGGAATCCGCCACCCCCTTGGACAGGGCCATCATACTGAAATTTTTTAACTTGCCATTCATTTTTCATTCCTTAACTCACTCAACACAAAGTACTCTTCTCTTACCTTCAAACCTTTCATGCCATTTGACCTCCCGGGGGAATGATCAAGCATCCAAGTTGATGGAGAGCAGAGGGAGAGAGCTGGACAGCCATGACTGTCCCAGCCCAGCAACATCACTACTCCCATCAAACTTCAAATTTCATCAAAGCTGGATTTCAACAACTTGCCATAAACGTTTTCAAGTTCATCTCTTCGAAATTAGGGGGTCCCCAAGGATTGGGGCGATGTTGTGAAGGACTTCCCAACAAGTTTTTGTTCGTAGAAGTCTGATCTGCTATTGAAACTTTTCCTCAGAGCTCAATTCCAAATTGCTATTGTGAAAATGAATGTTTGAATGATAGAATGATGCCTCCAAATGTTTCTTTGACCTCCAAACCGTAATCAGCCACTTCATGGTTTCCACCTTATTTTAATAAAGTTTATTTCAATTTCAACGCCTAAGTGGATCGATTCCTTTGAGGGTCTTATTCATCATTAGCAAAAAGACCACCTTTTAAAAACAACTTGAACCTCCTAGGGATGTGTCATGGGGCACTTATTATTTTATAAAGTCATCCCTTTTAATTTATTCAAAATAAAATATTAAAGCAATAACTTTAATATTTCAACTTTATTCTTGGATCCATCACTTGAACTCCAAATTAAAAATTGAGTGCTGGCGCCAGTCCAAAGATGATGTCTAAATATAGTAGGGTCATTGCTAGTCCCCTCCTAAAAAATAGGACCACCTCCTAAAATTTAGGAAACTGTGTCAAATCATCCAAAATGGCTTTGAATGCTTCCCGAACCATATCCCAGTCTCCTAAAAAATAGGGATCCTCCTAAAAAGTTGGAGACTGCCTCAAATTGTTTGGAATGGCTCGTAAAGCTCCTTGCTAAGTTCCACAACCCCTGGTTGGGTCCCCTAACCCATCTGTTGACCTATGGGAACCCCTAATTATAGGCCAACCTCTGTTGTAGTCTGAAATGCTTAAGGAAGGGTTATTACACATGAGAACTTTCAACCACCTCTTTCCTCTTCCTTGAACTTGGAACTTCACTTTGACTATTCTTTCCTTCGCTGTTTTCAGCTTCTTGATGATAGCTAGGGAGGACCTCGTCATTGTTTAACTTGGTGTAGGTAAGAGTGAGAACTCCTTTCCTTAACTTATTGATTTGGTGATCTACCCACTCCCTCAACCTAGCTATGATGTCTTTCATTAATGTATTCAGATCTACTAACTCCGACAGGACCCAACTTGGAAATATGATTGGTTTACTTTTCTCTTGCTCATATTGAGGATGCACATAGTCTTCATTGTCTTTTACTTGATCAGGAATAGGAAATAAATCACATTTCTTTACAAAATCTACTGGAATCCTAGACCACTTCTTCTTTGTTACCCCATATTCATCTATCAAATTGGACCAATCATCCTCCAACTCGTTAACATGTTCCTTCCTCTTTCCATGAATTCTTTGATGCGAACCAGAACTTAGTCTTGCTTTGTATATGCCAAGCTTATAAAACTTCAATTTTGAATTGGCTGTCTTGGCTGCTTGGAGTGAAGGAAATGTCTCTGACATCTTTCCCACCACAATAGGAAAATGAAGCCTGAGCTTGTGTTCTTTTGTTTGGATGGAGTCGAGGTGAGTCAATTGTCTTGCTACCTCAAGCATGACTATCTTATATGTTGGGTATCTCAGAAGTTTGTATGGAGTTTCTAAAAACCCGTGGATCCTTATGTAGGTGAAGGTAGGAAATTGAATGAACCATGATCCATATTTTTCTATCAATGCCATAGCCTCCTTGGATAACCTCTTTTGAATTACTCGAAGTAATCAGGTGATGTACATAAGAAAGGCATCATTGGTTATCTTGTAATTGTCTTCATAGTGCAACTGCAACTGAGGATAATAGTGATAGGCTTTGAATTTATTGCTCCTGAATTCCACTTCACCTTCGCATATCGACCTTGTGTATCTAGTGTATAGGGCTAGGATATACACCACATAGGAACTCATGTTGAAGACCCTTGTTCTTTTCAACTTGTTCAATTGGACATCAATGTTAGCACTTATCAACTTAGCCCAATTTATCATTTCAACTCCCAATACAATCTCTTCTACATATGAGAACATCCACACTTCAAAGAATGCACCTTGGGAGGTACCCATGACCTTGTTCAACATATGAATCATGTCATTGTACTCCTCTTTGAAGTCGCTGCAAACAAGTCTCTTGGGTAACCTGGAATGATGCTTGTTGTGTGCCTCCATCCAATTGGTGCTGATTATCTCCATACAGGTGTTTTGAGCTTGATCAAACATAGCCTGTGGTTCTTCTTGAGTTTTATTCAGCATCTTTTGGTGGTGAGGGATGCCAAACACTTCCCTTATCAAATCTTCATTGAGGTAGGCCAAGGTTATTTCGTTGACGGTCTTGATGGATCTTGTTTGTGGATCGTACCTCTTAGCACATTCAACCATTGACTCACTGCACTAAACTGGTAGTGGAAAGCCCGTAGCTTGATGAAGTCCACACTTGATTATATTGTTTGCTGTGGATGAAGGCATTCTACTAGGTGTGCCAAACAGTCTTTTCTTATATTGAATAATGTTGAATTATTCGAGATTGGTGTCTTCAACTTCCTTCCATTTAGATGACATCTGGGATTCAGGATGGAACCCTTTAAGCACCTCCTTAACTTGTTCTTTCCTGATTGCAGCTCCATTATTTCTTGGTGCAGACATAGTACTTGTATGAAACTTGTAATTAGTGACATTTAAAGGCTGCAAATACATTTAAGGAAGAAGAATACTCTCCTATTTTGACTTTATTGATGAATTTGAAACATTTTAACCTTCGAAAATAAAAAAGGAACGAGGTAACACCATGTCCCCATGTGACTGCTTATTCACAATTTCTGCTTAAATTTAAGCACCAAGAGTGTTCCCATGTAACTTTTTTATTAGGGGGAAAGGATAGATTGGAATCTTTTCCTATTTTAATAGAGTAGCAGCTGCTTAAAAATAAAAAATAAGCATTGAAAAAAAGGAAGGGCTGGAAATAAGCAACAACTGCTTATTGAAAAAATGCCACATGTCTTCACAATGTTTTTTTCTCTCCTTTTTATTTGCCTAAAATATTGTTTCCAACTTTTATTTGCAACAAATATTGTTAAAATTTTTATTTAAAAATATTATTTAAAGTAGTGCTTAAAAATAAGCAGAAATTTTGCTATCCATGGGGCATTAACTCCACAAATTGCTGCTAAAAATGTTGAGTAGTGACTGCTAGCTAAAATAAGCTTAGCAGCCGCATGGAGAGCTGCCCTAAGATTGGAAATTCTATAAGTCTATAGATAACATTCCTAAAATCTGATTTTCAAAATGTTAGGATGCTTGGTTTAAGCTTAAAACTTAAGAATTACCCACTTTTTATGAAAACTTAGGAAAAATCAGAGGAAAATCTGTGATTTAGAACTGATTATTAGCGCTGCAAGCTTGAAGGAGGGTTTAGAACTCGATATTTTGCAAGAAAATAATGGATTTGATCTTGAAAAGCTCTTTGTTTCTCCTTTCCTTTTGCAATTTTGAACTGATGATTTCTTCCCTTGCTGCGCGTTGGAGCTCAAAATTGCAAGTTGTTAAACCCTAAAGGTACGCCAAGCCTAATGCTCAGGTTTATCACTAAATCTTGGCCAACAAATGGAATGAATCAAAATTATTGCAATTCCCTGCACATTTGGCTTTGCTAGACCGAGGCGGGTACACCTGTACACTGATTAAGCAGATTTGATCTCCTAATATTTTATCTCCAATCTCCACTTCCTCTATTTTTGAGTGGCAGGAATGGTCTTAAATAGAGTAATCTAACTTCTAATCCTACACCTATTCCTTATCTAAGGCTTGAAAGGAAAAGGAAAAAAGAATGTTTTGTCTATGTGATTAATAGATTAGTGCCTTCCTCCTATTTGGGCAATGGAGTCAAGTTGGTTCCTTATGACAATCCTGATGTTTCCTTATTAGACAATTTTTAACCTCACGCTTGATGAGTCTGTCAACTGCTCGGCTCCTTATACTTGGTGATTTATCCTTGTTACAATGACTATTTTGCATGCATTTAATCTCTCCCCGAGAGAACCAGGCACAACAAAATTATTCAAAGACAAAGAATTCTTTGATTAGTTTAAAACATCCTTGATATTATAGACTGAAATGATAAGATAATCACAATGTATAGAAAATGTCTGCACAATCCTTGGTTATTGTTACCAAATAATAAGTGAAACTGAATATCAAAGCCAAAGGAACTCAATAACATTTGCTTGCACAATATAAAAGAGAAGACAAGATTTTAAATAGATCATTTGTATTCAGAAAATATTTTTCATCATCATCCCCCTTTTTATCCAATCTTGGGTCCCCTTTTATAGACACAAGGGATCCCTCCAGATTGGTCACAACTTTTGGTGACTAACTAAATTTTTTCTAAATATCCCAACAATTAATTAACTGCCCATAAACTAAAAACACAAGAACTAATTTCATTACAATGCAATTGCAAATAATTTGTTTGGGATAATTTCTTTATTTCTCCCTTTTGTCCTCTTCCTGTATTACATCTCCACATAGAAATTTGAAATATGTGAAATAGTTAACATGCCTTGTCGATGTATTCACAATCTGAACCCATGTTCCATCAGGGTATTTGAAATAGTAATATTTGACAAGATTCTCCTTTATACCACATGTTTCAAAGGATGCCCATTTCCTGTCTCACAACTCTCATCTGAAATCATGGCACATCATAAAATTAAATATTTTTGGGACATCCTGTCAACTAAGTCACATGCTTTGTATGTAGTTTGACCATATAATTCCAAACCACCATGTCGGTCAAAAAAAAGGTTTCCAAATCCTTTAGATAGATACGTCTTCTATATATCCACACTACCACCATGGTGTTGTGGAGAGAAAATTCTATCATCCATTCCTCAATCACTTCTTCATGGCATTTTGTCAAATGTATTTTCTGCATATATTGGAGCCATTTTGTCAAACACTTCATGTGTATCCTCTGTGTTTTTCGCAGTTTGAATGCATCTTACGAGAACACTTTGCAACTATGATATTTGAAAAAATATTGTGCACTGTCTATGAGTCAAAGCATTTCAAACTATAATATGTGACCGAAAAATCCTCCTACTAATATACTTCGACATCTGCAATTCTGTTCCAAAATCCCCATGATGCCGCACACAAAGAGTGTAAGAACCCCTTGTGGCTCTAACTTTGACAACACTGAACTGTGGTTTATTGTAGGCAAGCTCTGATACCACTGTAATATCCCTTGCCCAATTTGATATAAATTTTCTGATGTCTTGCCCAAGGAATATTGTCAAACACTTCTGATGCAAACTTCCAGCTTGCTGGTTAGATTGTTTGATTGTTTGAAATGGTTTCATATGCTAATAAATAAACATTTTTTTGACATCCAACCATGAATTGGAAA
Organism: Thuja plicata; assembly: GCA_018584345.1. Taxonomy (NCBI): domain Eukaryota; kingdom Viridiplantae; phylum Streptophyta; class Pinopsida; order Cupressales; family Cupressaceae; genus Thuja; species Thuja plicata. Next base: position 199,925 of record MU223439.1, on the reverse strand, counting down.
ATGCAATAACAACTAATAGACCCTTACAATGCATTTAGTGGCATCAAGAAATTGGCCTTTTGTCAAGTAGTTTTCAAACATCCCAAATATCAAGACAAGGTTAACATTTGCAAAGACAATATACATGTGTCAGCTCAACAAGAATAAGCAAAGTGTCCTTATTTCTCCTTTATTCAGATGCCAACATATGAGAATTGAGTTTCAGACCCGAGACATTCTAACAAACAGTTTGCAGCCATACATAATCAAATCTTTCAACAAATAAAACATTTAAAATGCAATAATAACTCAAGAACTTGATAGGAGGAACCTTGACCAAGCTGTTGAATGCTGAGAGGTTGATATCTGTAGTTGTTGTCTCTTAAATCTGCTACCCTTACTGTTCACAGTCTGATAAACAGACATCCCATCTTAATTCTTGAATTAACCAATATGCACAAATACTGTACCAAACACTATTCCCGTGCACTGTAGCGTTTCACTATTCACGAGTTACTGTAGCACGGGTATTGTAGCGTCTACTGTAGCGTGGGTACTGTAGCAGCAAATGTATCATGAAATGATTGCTTCAGTTCTGATTTTTAATGGCTGCCAAATGAAACTTTAGGTCTACAATTGATATACATTCGAAAATCTTTAAACCCTAGATGTATTTCCTTCTCTTTAAAGCCCAAATAGAACTCCAGAGTGAAGCTCTCCTGAATGCCAAATTTAGTGGATATTTCACCACCTCAAATGGTTGCAACACTGAAGAATTGTCGCTCTCCAATGGCTAATTGAAATCTGAAACCCTTGGCTTCTTCTCCCAAATTCATATCAAAATGCAATTGACAATTATCCCATGCTCTACTTCACAAATGAGCCTGTATTTATAATCCCTGGGTCTCCAAAGTTTCCAAAAACCATCATCAGTTAACTGCTCTTCATAATATAAACTTCCAAAACATTATAATAATAATAAAGTATTATTATTATTATAATATCGCCTTATTATTAATTAATAACATATTGTTATTAATTAATACAAGTAATTATCAAATATAATTCTGATGACGATTCCTGCAACACCTGCCATACTGACTGACCAACATGCTCATCACTGCCTTGCCAAAAATAGACTTACTATAAATAGTAAGTACCCAGTCCAAGAACTGCATAACTGAATATCGTCTGGGGAACTGACCACTGCCGATAATGCCTTGTCAGAAGTGGAAACTGACCACTGACTTACTAAAAATAGTAAGTCCAGACTTACTAAAAATAGCAAGTTTGCCAGCTGGGACCCTCAAAACCCTGCACTGTCACTGTCACAACCTGCTAAAAATAGGGTCATCACAAAGAGGATGGAGGCAACGACTGTAGAGTTGGTCTTCACGCTAGCCAAATACATTTGCTTGGAAGGATCTACAGCTGTTTCAACAATTCGTCTTCTACGCAGCTCTCCATGAAATGACATCTCTAGAGACATTTTGTCAAATAGTTCACGTGCAAGGTTTTGTATCCACATTTTGTAGACATGCCTGTAGGCATTTTGTCAAACAGATTGCGTGTATTCTTTGTTCCACCGTTTACATATGTATCATTGCTTGAAAGTTTCTAAAACCATTTTGAAAAAATGTCCTGCAATCGATACATTACATACACTGACATCTCCTTGATTCACTCTATACGTGCTTTCTCTAGGCTTGCACAGTTTGAAATTTGAATATACATGTTTACCATCGCATTTTTGCCTGAACCACATTTGCTTCAAACAAACAAATGCACCTTTTGCATATTCTGTATTTATTACATTCTATGAAATGACACCTCTTTGAACTTTCCATTCAAAAGCTCGCGTGCTTTGTCTATGCTATGGCATCCCATACACATTTCTGCTTGAGAGTTACGTGGAGCAGTCCGCACACCATGTCTGGGCATCAACATATTTCATGTATGTTTGTGAGAACACTTCCAGCCATAGTCTCTGGCAAAAATCCCCCTTCAATAGGCCTTTTGTGTATGCTCGTACTCTATTCCACGGTTCACATCTTGTGCTGACAGGGAGTGTGTTGGCAAAAGTTTTGTCTTTTGGTTTTGTCTCTGCCACCTGCATATGTTCTAGAGCAATTTCATCTTCTGCGGACATTTTATGGCCTCCTCTTCCTTATTGAGGAGACATGGGACTTCAAAGAGAGCCTCAACATGTAGTATTGAGCAATCTTGTCTTGCCGATCAAATGAAAAACCCATTGATGAGAGACAACACTTCGATGAGACTATTTTCTTGCGTGCATGATGACTTGAGTCACATCGATGACTGAATTTCGATGAGAATCATTTTTGCTTGTTTGGTGAATGCGTCGCAGTTATCCATTGTCGAGATGTATCTGCTATTTTTTCGATAGAATGTTTTTCTGAGGTTTTGATTACATACTTGTCGATGAGAGTCAACAAATGTTATAACGATATGGGCTTGTTTGCTTGATGTCTTTTGGGTTATATTTTCTATCAATGAGACATACAACCATCGTAGCAATGTTCTCTCAGTCATATCAATCCTTTGAGTTTCCTCGATAACCTTTGTCATCCTTCAACATCAATGAAAACAATTTAATAGTCCCATCGGTGGAACTACTCTTACTAACGTGACAATGTCCTCATCAACGAGATATATAAGGTTGAAGAGGCTGTTTATTTATCTCTTCGTATTTGGTTGAAACATTTGTCCATGTATGTCTGATCAAATGAAACCTTCCACCTGTGAAAACGTTGCATTTCGGTGAGTCATTTAGTTGTCTCTTCAAATGCTTTCATCACAAAGATCTTATCATATCAATGAGACATGTCTCTGCATTACATCGGTCATAACTTATCCTTCTGATCATTCATACAAATGTTTATAATCTGCTTTATCGGTTCATATATAAATTGAACAGAACCTCTCTTGCAAGTAGGAGCTCTTGTGTTCTTTGATGTCCACTTTTTGGTAGTTGGGTCAAAAAAGTTCTTACCCCAGAACCTTTTCATCATCTTGGCTTCATCTACTTTAAACTTTGAAGCATAGATTAAAATATCACTGGTATCTCTATGATAAGTTTGCAAAATTTGTCAAAGTGAAAACCCACCGGTGCAGACGAGCTGAGAAAGCAACTGTACCTTTCTTAGGATAAACTTGGAAATCACCAAGAAGAGGATCTTCATGGGTAGCCATAATCACATTTTCATTTTTGATCACTCTTAGAAATATCTGATAAGCTTCCTCTCCATCAACTTGTAACACAATACACCTTAGAATTGCGTTTGCTTGAAGCTTTAAATGTTTCTTAACAAAACCATTTCTCAACTGGAGACTCTGCAATCTTCAATTCTGACAAGGATTCCTTACCTACTACCTCTCAATGGATGCTCATACCCTATTTAAGAATGCCTTTCGCTTCATAGTTAGCCTGCATGCCATGATAACATTTGATAGAGATCTCCTATACTGTAATGTCCCCAATCCCGCAGTAGGCCATTATGGCGCCAGGTTAGTCTATTTCCCACATCCGGATAGTCTAAGGGCCTTTTCAGAGGATGTCAGCCAGTCACAAGTTATAGTGGGCGAGCTTTATTTATTTGGGCTCATTTTATAAAGTAAAGTCACTTTACTTTATAAAAGGATTTTATAAAGTCACTTTATGACTTTAAGTTACTTTATTTTATTAAAGTGACTTAAGTGACTTAAAGTAACTTAAGTGAGCTTCTTTATCCCACATGGCTTATTTGTGGAGTTTTCCCTCACTTCGAGGTTATAAAAGTGAGAAGCTTTCTTGAGAAAGTTACAATGAAAATATTATAAACAAGAATATAAAATTCTGGTTGCATTTGTGACTGGTTATATTTCCTTAAGGACGGAAACCTTTGGGAGAATTCAGAGAAGTTGGACGTAGCCCCAACATCTCAGCATTGATGGAATCATTCAGATTTCATATTTGAGCTTAATAACAGAGGTAAAAGATACAATTAATTCTGGCCCAGCATTACTAGGAAAACATCTTGCAAATTCAGTGTTGAATCTTAATCTCAGCAAAGAAATAAGTCTCAGTGCATTTCGAATCATTCTGGAAATCTCAAGGAAAAACGCAGGTGTTTACATTTATATTCAACAGGAGTTTATAAGAAAATGGCCCAGTACTGATTTCCATTGTAGCGTGGGTACCCTTAGCATACGGGTGGAGTCTGGATACTGAATGTGGATACACGTTAGTCTTCCAGCCGCGTAAGATATCGCGGGTCCAGCAGCTAGTGTTTGTAGAGCTCTGTAGTCTGAACGCGGGCTCCAATAACACCTTCCTTTAGCCACGCGAACAATCCTCCACCACTCCAGGCGTATCGTGGGAGGAGAGAAGTATCACCGCGGGCTGCATTGAGAACGACCGCCTTACAACAAGGTATCGGGTGGGGGTGTCGTGTGCAGTCAAGGAGGTGCAGGTTGCTGCGTAGAGGAAATCCTTCAGCTTCGCGCACAGACAGTGGGACGGGTGCCAACAACATCAGCCACTTTCATCCTCATTTACCGTGAACAGCCGCATACATTGTCTAGGTTGCGTTGGTGTTTGCCTTAGACTGTTTTTACAAAGAAGAATATCAGTTATAGTTGTAATGGTTACTTCCTACGATGAAGTTATTTTATAAATGTATGTCAGCCATTGGTGTTTATGCATTTTCCATATATTAAGAAATCGGTAAACAGGAAAACCATATTCTCTTGTGATATTTAAAAACAAAATCAATTGCATTGAAGCCAGCACTTGGGCTTATTCTCAGAACAACTTTTGGGTATTATTCTTTGGGCGTATAACTCGGGTGAACATTCTGAACGGTAACAAAAATCTCAGCATAGAAGCAAGTATTAAAACAATTTTAGTATTGGTGTCCAAAAGACAAAAAAAAATCTTACAGACATTTTAGTCCAGACCTAGCGAGGATCATTACAGTGGTATCAGAGCCTTGATCTTGCCATCCTAGTGGGATTATTATAATCAGATTTTTAGTTTGGTCCAGCAGTAGCCATGTTAGCCAGATATGCATAGCAGGCATAGGATACCCGGATTTAGACATAACAGGGTTGAACAGGAACAGACAGATTCTTCCGTATAGGTTGACATTGAGACCAGTCATATAGAAAACGAGGAGTTTGTTTTGGCATAGACTATTCTAGGTGGGAAAATGACTGATGAGGCAGATAGAGAGGCCAGGGAGACGATGAGACAAATACGAGATGGACAGGACCATATTGCTGATGTATTGCACCAGCTCACAGGGGTTATCCAGCAGTTATCAGTTACAGTCAGGAGACCCGCTAGCCATCACAGTACTGGAGGTAGTATAGCGGGATCACCTAGGGCAGTTAGGGCCCCCACTCGTACGTCTGATAGGCCCCTTATACCAAACTTTGTGGATAATAATGCAGGTGAAGAGGTAGCACTACCAGTGGCCACAAACATTCTCCCAGAGAATGTGATGACCATGCATGATGAGTGGAATATGTTACCAAACCATATCAAAGCAGATTTGACTTTTCCACAGTACATGGTTCAGAAGAGAGTTTGGCAGGAACCAGCAGGATAGGAGACCCAGGGGTCCGAACAGGGACTTAAAACATGCCATGAACAAGTTGACTCTCCCTACATTCGATGGCAGCGGTAGGACATTTGCTAGAGCTTGGATCCACAAGCTCGATACCTTCTTGACTCTCAAACCCATGTCGGAGACTGAGGCAATTAAGTTTGCCACTATGCATTTAGAGGGAGCTACATATGATTGGTGGCATCATGGCCTTGTCACCTAGGATCACGGATTGATTGCTTCCTATGAGATCTTTAGCGCGAGATTGATCACTCGTTTTGATAGGAAAGACATAGAGGTCTACTACAAGGAGTTAGCTAAGCTAAAACAGAGTGGGTCATTGGAGCATTATATTGATGAGTTTCAGAGGATCTCCATTATGGTTCCGAACATGTCAGAAAAGAGAAAGGTAATGTTGTTTATTGAGGGCTTGCAGGATGAATTTAGAGGGCTAGTTAGAGTTCTCAAGCCAGACACTTTGGATGATGCTATTAAGTTAGCTCATGATTTGGATTCACCTTCCTCCATTTTACAGCCACCTAAGAAACCTTTCAAAGGATCATCTTCATTCCAATAAAATAGAAATCAGAATAAGAGTATGCCTCCTAGGCTAGATTTTGAGACCAAAAATGAGTTAAGAAGGAAGAAGTTATGCTTTACTTGCAGGGAGCCTTGGACTCCAGATCACAGGTGCCTTGGGAAAGACAAACTACATTATATTGAGGTAGCTTTCGAGGATGAGTATGAGTAGTGTGAGGGCAGCAATGAGGAGGACAGTGATGAGGAGACTCAGGTAGAGCCATCGTCAGAAGGAAAGAAGAAGAAAGCCCCCCACGAGCAGCCCCCGGTTACCTTAGCATCCCTTTCAGGGATTCCTACATGTCACCCCTTTCGTTTGAAAGGAGTAGTTAGAGGGCAGAGGATTGTTTGCCTTTTAGATACAGGTGCTACACACAATTTTATCAGCACAGGTATGGTCTCCAGGAGAAGGCTACAGGTAGATGACATTCCAGAGTTTGAGGTGAAGGTGGCAGGAGGGGACTTATTGAGATGTACAGGGAAGATCTCCGGTCTTCCAATTCACTTTGGAGATTAACTTCTAGAGGCAGACTTTTATATCATTGACCTAGACAGTTTGGATGCGATATTGGGTATGTAGTGGTTGCAGGCCCTAGGGAGGTACACCATCGATCACAAGTTGAAACAATTAGAGTTCATACAGGGTGATCAACAGGTGATTCTTAAGGCCATGCCAGATGGCGGGCCTAGATTAGTATCTACTACAGGATGGAGGCCATCATGAGACATAGTGACATGGAGTGGGCAGCCCAGTGCTTCATATCCACTAAACCCACACCGGACTTGGGGCAGCAGGTTCACTTTGATGTTCAGAAGGTGCTTGATAAGCACAAGAGGGTTTTCGAGGATATTCCACCAAGCATACCTCCAGACAGGGGATTTGAGCATATCATAGAGATGGAGGAGGGCGCTAAGCCCGTTATTACTACACCTTATCGTCATCCGAGGTATTATAAGGAGGAAATAGAAAAGACGATAAAGGAGCTCCTAGACATGGGACACATCAGGCCCAGTTGTAGTCCTTTCGCTTCTTCAGTAGTCTTAGTGAAGAAGGATGGTACTCTTCGCATGTGTATTGATTACCGTGCACTGAATAAGAGGACCATTAAAAATAGGCACCCTATACCCCGGATTGATGAGCTGTTAGATGAGCTACATGGGGCAGTTTACTTCTCGAAGATAGATCTTCGATCGGTGTACCATCAGATACGTGTCCATGAAGATGTCCATAAGACGACATTCAGATGTCACTACGGGCACTACGAGTTTTTAGTGATGCCATTTGGGCTCACTAATGCACCAGCCACCTTTCAGTCTTGCATGAATCATTTATTCAAGAAACAGTTACGCAAGAGTGTTTTGGTATTTTTTGATGATATCTTGGTCTTCAGCAGGACTTGGGAGGAGCACTTGGGACACTTGGATGAGGTTCTTAGCATCATGGAGAGTCAGTCTCTATTTGCAAAAGAATCCAAGTGTGAGTTTGGGTTGACAAAGATCCTCTATCTGGGTCATGTGATAGGGGCAGATGGAGTCAAGGTCCATTGGGAGAAGATACAGGCAATTCGGGATTGGCCACCACCACGGAATGTGTCAGACTTGAGAGGGTTCCTTGGGTTATGTTCTTACTACAGGAGGTTTGTAAAGGGATTCTCTCAGACAGCAACACCCCTCACCGATCTCACTCGGAAAGGGGCTTTCAGGTGGATAGATGAGACAAAGGTAGTCTTTGATAGACTCAAGACTGTCATGAGCATGTGTCCGATTCTAGCACTACCGGATTTCTCTCATCCGTTTGTTTTAGAGTGCGATGCCTCAGGTAACGGAAATGGTGCAGTATTGATGTAGGACAAGCATCCCATAGCCTACGAGAGAAGGAAACTTAAGGACAACGAGAGGTTATACTCCACTTATGACAAGGAAATGCTTGCAATCATGCACGCCTTAGCTAAATTCTGGTAGTATCTGGTGGGTGGTAAGTTTACAGTTAAAACCAATCACAACATCTTGCGGTACTTCCTAGAGCAGAAAGAGTTGAATGAGAGACAACATAAGTGGGTTAGTAAGATCCAGGCTTACGATTTTGATATTGAGTATGTCAAGGGCAAGAATAACATTGTGGCTGGCGCACTTTCTAGGAGACCTTCAGTTGTAGCTTGTTGTGTTCTATCCGAGATTTCTGCAGATTGGAAATCCCACTTACTGGTTGAGTATTCTAAAAATACTCAAGCATGTCAGATTTTGGACGGGCAGCTTCCAGATAGCAGGTACAAGGTAATGGATGACATCATCTTCTATAAGGACAGGATTTACCTAGTGCCAGACTCTAAGCTTAAAGCTAAGATAATGAGAGTTGTTCATGATGCACCCGCAACAGGACATCCGTGTTTTTTTAAAACCTATAGACAAGTTAGAGAGAGGTTCTCATGGAAGGGCCTCAAGGACGATGTCCTCCAGCATGTCAGAGAGTGTCAGACTTGTCAACAGAACAAGTCCGAAAACGAGCACCCGGCCGGTTTACTGCAGCCCCTACCCATTCCTGCCCAGAAGTGGGAAGGTATTTCGATGGATTTCATTACTGGTTTGCCAAGAGTACAGGGCAGGGACAACATTTTTGTGGTGGTGGACAGACTCACCAAGTTTTCTCATTTCTTTGCCATATCAGCAGATTGGTCAGCTGCACAGGTGGCTGAATTATTCTTTCGAGAGGCTTTTTAGGCTGCATGGTCTTCCCAAGACCATCGTTAGTGACAAGGAAAATAAATTGCACCTTTTGGCAGGAGTTATTCAAGTTGGCAGGCACCTAATTGACTCCCAGTACCAGTTACCATCCGCAGACGGATGGCCAGACGGAGATCATGAACAAGTGGGTAGAAGGATATCTCCGTAATTATGTAGCAGGGCAACAAAGAGCC
>MU223439.1:170327-190793 GCA_018584345.1 Thuja plicata | reverse complement strand
CACCTAATTGACTCCCAGTACCAGTTACCATCCGCAGACGGATGGCCAGACGGAGATCATGAACAAGTGGGTAGAAGGATATCTCCGTAATTATGTAGCAGGGCAACAAAGAGCCTAGGTCAGATGGCTGTACTTGGGGGAGTTTTGCTGCAACTCCACCTACCATATGACTATTGGCATGTCACCATTTTGAGCTCTCTATGGCAGCGAGCCATTATCTTTCATAGACTTGGCTCTTCAGGACAACAGGGCACCAATCGCGAGAGACTGGCTACAGGATCATCAGGATATCCTTAAGTCTCTCAGGGAGAACATTCAGAGGGCACAGAATCAGTAGAAGATGTATGCTGATCGACACTGGATAGAGCGGACTTTTGAGGCAGGGGATCTGGTTTACCTTCGTCTCCAGCCATACAGGCAGAGCTCTCTGAAGAAGAGTGGGTCGGAAAAGCTCAAGCCTAGATTTTATGGTCCCTACCGCATCTCCAGGAGGGTGGGTGAAGTGGCGTATGAGCTCGAGCTGCCGGCTGATAGCCGAATTCATAATGTTTTTCATGTGTCTTGCCTCAAGAAGGCATTAGGACAGCAGATAGTCCCATCGGTTGGATTATCCCCACTTGATGAGGAGGGGAAATTGGTTTTGGTACCAGCGAAGGTGATTGAGATTAGGGAGAGGAAGCTGCGGAACAGGGCTATTAGGGAATACTTGATTCGATGGAAGGACTTACCGATAGAGGATGCTACATGGGAGGGTGAGTCTTTTCTGCAGCACCCTGCATTGAGATTGCTTGAGGGCAAGCAATCCCGGGAAGGGAGGACTGTAATGTCCCCAATCCCGCAATAGGCCATTATGGCGCTAGGTTAGTCTATTTCCCACATCCGGATAGACTAAGGGCCTTTTTAGAGGATGTCAGCCAGTCACACGTTATAGTGGGCGAGCTTTATTTATTTGGGCTCATTTTATAAAGTCACTTTATGACTTTAAGTTACTTTATTTTATAAAAGTGACTTAAGTGACTTAAAGTAACTTAAGTGAGCTTCTTTGTCCCACGTTGCTTATTTGTGGAGTTTTCCCTCACTTCGAGGTTATAAAAGTGAGAAGCTTTCTTGGGAAAAGTACAATGAAAATATTATAAACAAGAATATAAAATTCTGGTTGCATTTGTGACTGGTTATATTTCCTTAAGGACGGAAACCCTTGGGAGAATTCAGAGAAGTTGGACGTAGCCCTAGCATCTCAGCATTGATGAAATCATTTAGATTTCATATTTGAGCTTAATAACAGAGGTAAAAGATACAATTAATTTTGGCCCAACATTCCTAGGAAAACATCTTGCAAATTCAGTGTTGAATCTTGATCTCAACAAAGAAATAAGTCTCAGTGCATTTCGAATCATTCTGGAAATCTCAAGGAAAAACGCAGGTGTTTACATTCATATTCAGCAGGAGTTCATAAGAAAACGGCCCAGTACTGATTTCCATTGCAGCGTGGGTACCCTTAGCATACGGGTGGAGTCTGAATACTGAACGTGGATACACGTTAGTCTTCCAGTCGCGTAAGATATCGCGGGTCCAGCAGCTAGTGTTTGTAGAGATCTGTAGTCTGAACGCGGGCTCCAATAACACCTTCCTTCAGCCACGCGAACAATCTTCCTCCACTCCAGGCGTATTGTGGGAGGATAGAAGTATCACCGCGGGCTGCATTGAGAACGACCGCCTTACAACATGGTATTGGGTGGGGGTGTCGTGTGCAGTCAAGGAGGCGCAAGCTGCCGCGTAGAGGAAATCCTTCAGCTTCGCGCACAGACAGTGGGACGGGTGCCAGCAACGTCAGCCACTTTCATCCCCATTTATCGTGGACAACCGCATACATTGTCCAGGTAGCATTGGTGTTTGCCTTAGACTGTTTTTACAAAGAAGAATATCAGTTATAGTTGTAATGGCTACTTCCTATGATGAAGTTATTTTATAAATGTATGTCAGCCATTGGTGTTTATGCATTTTCCATATATCAAGAAATCGGCAAACAGGAAAACCATATTCTCTTGTGATATTTTAAAACAAATTCAATTGCATAGAAGCCAACACTTGGGCTTATTCTCAGAACAGCTTTCGGGTATTATTTTTTGGGCGTATAACTCGGGTGAACATTCTGAATGGTAACAAAAATCTCAGCATAGAAGCAAGTATTAAAACAATTTCAGTATTGGTGTCCAAAAGACAAAAAAAAAATCTTGCAGACATTTTAGTCCAGACCTAGCAAGGATCATTACATATACTGCACATTTGGGCATCTCATTGATAGTAGATGGTCATGATCCCAATGTGGATATACATGATAATCAAAGGATTGGAAGATATACACTTTCAAAGTGGGCCACTCAAGATGACTTTGTAAAGGTTCATATAGGTATCGTAACTAATTATTCACATCATGAGCATACCAAATTTTTGTCAAAATTTGGAGTGCTAACACTGTGATTTTGAATTGAGAACTTCTCTCTTCTGCTAACTTGCAAGGCTTGTGTTGAAATGAATTTCACTCTCTATTAATATCCTTTTATAGATGATGAGAGCTTTCCTTGCAAGGGTCGACTTGCTGCTTTGTTTTCCTTTTTCTCAAAAATAAAAAAAAAAACAAAAAAAACACTTTATTGTTTTCTTTCCCAATAAGCAACTCATCTTTGCTTTTTTCTAGTCAACAATTTCCTTTATGATTGATGTGTTCGTGAAAGCAAGGGGTTGATGTGTCATGAATGCCCAAACTTATCAAGGCAATACAAGGTGCAATTTAGCTTTGCTTTCATTCGTTTTTTGCTTGACCTCTTAGAAAGTTTGAACCCATGTGTCATTTACCTTCTATCTTTCTTGTATTAACTTTCAACACTTAACGTTTTTAAGCATTTGTTGAGGGAATCACTTCTTGGTACCTCTTCAATTTATCGCATCGACTTTCAACACTTAGGGTTTTTGAGAACTTTTGAGGAAATCATTCTTAACATGTCAATTTGACTAGTTGATCAATTCAAAATTCCTTTGAGGAAGCTCTTCTTAGCTATTTCGTCCATTTGCGTAGCCTCTAATAGTGGTGTTTCTTCGAAAAAAATAGTTTTTACAAAAAACAAAAAGCAGAAAGCAACTTTCTGAAAATAGACGTTATCAAATGGACCCAAAAATGCTAATAACGACACTTTCTAAAAATAGAAAAAGCAAAAAAGTACTTTGAAAAAGCAAATTTCTAATAATAGAAAGTTTCCAGAATTGGTTCTAGAAAATTGCATTCTTTCTCCCTTAACCTGTCTGAATGCATTTGTAGCATCAAAATATTCATCCAACCAAGTTGGCACTACGTTGAAGACCAACACTTGGCCACAACACTATGAGGGCACCTTGTCCACTCTTCTTTGAAACATTGAAGTACTGTCTTGACAACATCCCTGGACCTGATTGAAACCCACAACTCAACCTGTTTGCAGAGGTAAGAGACTGGAAACTAACACTAAGACCCCTAAACACTAATCTAAAAATGAAAATTTGGGTCCCCATTTGCTATCGCGCAATGTGTGAAAGTGTCACAGCATGACTTTTTGGGCTGAAATTCCCTTATTCTATCCTTGGATTAGCTCACTTTAACTTAGAATTCCCTTCCTTTAATCAAAGATTTTTCATTTCCTACTTTGGAATTTTTTATTAAACAAGAACAAGATTTTTCATTTTTAAATTTTAGAATCCTTATCTTTATGGGAACAACTTTTGCAATCCTTGATTTGAGAGGGACAACTTTATTTATCCTTTAATTGAGAAGGACAACTTTTGAAATTGTTGATTTGAGGACAACTTTTGAAATCGCTGAATTGAGAAGGAATTTTCTCTTTCATGTTGCCTCTGAACAGGAATTTTATCCTTCATGTTGCCTTTGAACTGGAATTTTCTCCTTCATGTTGATTTTTCTAAGGATTTTTTTAAATTTTCTTGAAGCTTGACAAGGAATTTCAAGAGAACATTCAATCAAGGCATGGATATTCTTGCAAACTTAGAATTTCAATCAAGAAGTTGGAATTATTTATTTTTCATTTTTTTCTCCTCACTTGGCAATTTTTAAAAAAAAAATATTGAATCTTTATTTTTCCCAATCAAAATTCCACAATTCCCTCCTCCATGCCTTGTCTTGACGACATTTTGCAACCTTCACATTTCGTGAAATCCCTCATTATTTTTCTATCTCAAATTTTGACAATTCTTATTTTCACAACTTTTCAACTCTGGGCTTCATACTTTGAGGATGGCATTCCAAAATGATCATCTTAACTGATATAAGGATTGTAGGGGAACCTTGATTTAGAGGCAAATTTCCTAAAGTGAATCCTCCTCACCTGCATTTTGACGTTGAGATTCAATTCTTGGGAAATTTCTTCATTCTAAATCCTAACCTAGGAACTCTTGGCTTGACTCACCCATTCCCTAAGAGCTAGGAGAGTAAGAAACCCAAAAAGGTTGCCAAGTGTAATATCCCCTTTTAGAAATAGTATTTATAATAAATAATAATAAGATTAAAGTATAAAAATAAATAATAATATAAGAATCGATCAATCATATCTGCGATATCATCTAGTAACCTAACACTAGAATAACCATGAAGCAAAACACCTTGCAAGTACAAAACCATAGTTAGCAACTGTATTATTACCAACAATAGTTAAAAACATCGACTCAGACAAGGAAGCGAATCAGCATCTAATAGACATCATTTTGAAGACCAATTATGACTTAAAGGCAAGAATTAGAAGAATCAGTGCTCATGTGTAATTGTTATGAATATGGTCCTGAGCATATCGATTACACTGAATCGATGAAGATCCTTATCCTAATGATGATTCATCTTAATCATAAGAGACATCGATGAGATGGGAGAGAGCGACTAAGCAGAGACACGTGTGATTAACATTACTATGGAAATATTAAAATTACTAACAGGAAGACAACGATTATTATTGCTACTGCCATCGATCAACTTATGGAGAATATCATTGATACACTGAAGAACGCCTCAGCTGGGTGCCGTAACTTGAGATAGTGCCGTGGTCTCATTGATAAGGATTATAGTGCTGGAAAGTATTCATGGAGTTGTGAGCACTTGCTGACTGACAAGTTAGTATATATGCAATGATCATACTAAACCGCTAATAGCTAAGTTCTTAAACAAAGGAACGTCGACTAAGCACAAGTCAGCAACTTATAAAATTAAACAAAGCCGATTAAGATATGAAATGTCACAAACAATGATTGTCAAAGTCAAAACCATCGATATAAATAAACAGCAATTGTTATAGTCACCAAACATCTCCAACCGATGACAAATTGATTGTATATTAAGACACAATAGTAATCAGTGATTAAAAATATGAAGTTCCCATAAAGAGTGTGATGTTTTATGATTTATCTGAGCATGCAGCGATTAGCACGTGATATGGAAATATGTGGATTTAGAGAAAGGTACTTTTTGTTTAAGAGGCATCCCTTCAAACAAGCATAGTAAGAAGGGAGTCATCGATTGGGATGATAAAAGGATCAGAAGATTTTTATTCAATACGGGAATAATCAGAGATTAGTAATATATCTGATGTTCTGCATAAGGAAGAATTCAAAAGGCAAAGTAGATCATGTTACATTTCTGGCAAGCATCATGCAACAGCAAGCCGGTATGCTGTAATATATATGTAAATCCATACTAACCTACAGAGTATATATATATATATATATAGATATATCTGATAATAATAATGAAATCAGAATTATATATCAGCGACGTTATATTTTCCTAAATCATTTGTAATCCATTTTAAGTTAGTATATTTATAGCCTATTCCTTTATCTCTTGCTATAGCCCCTTTTGAGGTAGGGAACGACTGTAGTAATTCCTCACAAGGTGGGCGAATCCCAAGAAAAGCTAAGGTATATATTTCGGGAACCTTGAGGGCATAGTCCCAAGATGGGTATGAATATGTGTTCTGGAAACTTTGAGGGCATCCACTTGTAGATTGGTTTCCGAGCGCCCAATGACAAATACTCTCTGTCCTCCCTAGGGTTGAGTTTGGAGAGAAGTATTAAATTGGGCTTATGTTAACTGTTAAATGAATTATGAATCATTAATTGTTGTATGTAATCTAGTAGGGAACACTACAAGACTAAGTAAATTGCCATTTCCAAGTGCCATCCAAACCCTAGTTGGGAATTTTAGGGTAAAACAAGTAAAGTCCTAGTTGGGGACATTACACCAAGCTAAGGACAACTAAGATAAACACTAAGCTAGAAAGCGAAAAAGAGGGGGTACCATTTGCAATGGGGCATGTGTGTTTACATTGATACAATAGGTTGGAATTACAATTTTGTGAGAAAGGATTCTTTGGTGTTCTACAAGGGGGTACGATGTTGGTTCTCTAACCTTTGCTTGTGTAAAAGTGGGATCTAGTTTATTTGTTTTGGTGTCTCTATCATCACCTTCCCCATCAGCCTTGCTAATTACATTTGATACTTAAGACAATGAATGACATACATTTTGTTTTGGGTTGTCTAATTTAGTCCTTAAACAATTTAAATGGTTGGATGCTAAAATTGCATAGTCCGATGTAGGTGAATGTAAGGAATTGTATCAACCAGTCAATCCTTTCTCCAATGGCCTGCTTTTGTTCCTTAGATATCCTTTTTCTTAAGTTTTCATTTACATCTCTAATGAAGACGAAGGCACCCTTCTCTCTCTTGAAATGATTATTTTCTTCTTTTTGCTCCAGCTGAGAGAAAACCTATTAAATTTTTTTCAAAGGAAATGGAGACATACTCCTTTTCAATCCTGAAAACAGACACATTATGGCCAAGGCTATACTAACAAAGAGGTTATGTAAAAGTGACAGATTGTATTGAGTTCACAGAGCTTCCAGTGAATGAAATCACTTACAAAGGGGTCCCTGTTGATAATTTGCCTTCCATTTAGAATTGTAATGATGTGTTTAAAATTTAAATATCCATGAGTAAACTTTACAGGTGGCTTCAACCTGCCATCCTGTTCAACTATATGACCGTCTCCCAAGAAGTCAGCAATGTTCCTTGATAGAGGATTTTGCCAGGCTACTGTTATTTTGATGCTGATTCTTCATCTAATGTTTGCCAATGGTGTTGAGACATGTCCTTGAGTTTGGTTGGTATTTGGTTGATTATTTCTCTTTGCAATTATCCAGTGTTTGATATTTTAAAACTGTACATAATGTTTTTAATGAAATCTGGTTGTGATTATTCCACTAGTCAGTCTTGAATATTTATTATTATTTCTTACTTTTTTCTTTTAATACTAGTAAATATCGTGATGATGTGACTTTAATCTGCACAGGTTATACTAGGCTCATCATCAAGTACTCGCCAATCTATTTTGAGAGAGATGGGGTTTAATTTCACTATCATTGTATGTAATGCTTGAATAGCTCTTTTTTGGATATTGATAGTGAATTGATCTTTTATTCATTAACGATGCATAACTATTTTTAAATCAAACAAGTTATTTTAGCCGGCAGATATTGATGAGAAAGCTATTCGCAAAGAGAAGCCTGAAGAACTAGTCATGGCTTTGGCTGAAGCTAAGGTATTTCTTCATGTGCTGGACTGGACTATATTCCTATGCCAATTGTTATGGTTGGGCGATATGCTTTTCTTTATGAGACTATTAGTGTGGTGAACCATATTAATGATTATAGTTTCCTTTGTTTCCATGTGCACCAAAGTGTCATTTTTTTTTACCCTTTATTGGACTGAATTCAGAGCATGTGAATCAAACATCAATTTTGTGATATCTTTGGCTTCCTATTGTCTTTGCTGTATTTTAAAAGATGATTTAGTAGTTGAATGTTGAAAGTTCACACATACCAGCTTACAGGCAAGACACAATACTGATTTTGTTATCTACCTAAAGAGTAGAGCCGGGACTTGACAGAAAAAATCCCATGGGAATCCAATCCTCCAAAGAACTCCAATTTAATCGTAGAAATCTAGGGACAGTTTTGAAGCAAGGGTAGCACTTATCAGAATTTATTGTCGTATCTCCACTATTTAAAATGGTACTAATCACAGTTGGTTATATGTATCAACAAATTGTTCATGCATTTCAAATTTGTTTTGCTTTTTATTTGGACTCCTAGTTTCATTTCCCATTAGCTAATTTTCGAACATTGATTCGGAAATTTCTTGGCAGTGCTAGAAGAGAGTCGTTTCAATAAGTACCCAATGTATTAGATTTTACCATTATACAAAATTGGACTATACCGCATATATTTTGTAATGTTTAACAAGGTAGATTCAAATTTCAATATACCATATTGACTATCCTGCTTCCTACTTGTATTACTGATCAATAAAAAAAATTCAACCTTTTCCTCCCACTAGACCTAATGAATGATATTAAACTCACATTGGATTAGGAGAGATCATGTAATCTTATTCACCATCTTGCATGTCACTATCAGTCAATTGCTTTATCCTTCTATCATGGATAACACTATCACTTACAGCCTCAGCACTTTCCACAAATGGTCCTATTCATCATCTTGTATGTCTCTGTCAGTCAGTTGCTCCATTTTTCTGTCATAGTTAGCTCTAATCCTTACAGGCTCATCACTTTAATACAAATGGTCTTACTTTGCTTTATAATTGTCTTAGATGCAACTGGTGCAGCAAGAATAAAAAATGGAATACTTGAAGAACTGACATATCAGAATATTTGTTCCAGCTAGTCTGAACTGCTTCTGATTCCCTAAACTTAACCTATGCCCCTTTTAGTTATTGGAATCTCTAGCAACTTGGCAGCAGAGGCTGCTGCAAATTCAAAATTCCACAAACCTAAATATTGAAAAACTCAGCTTTGAGATGCTTCTTCCTGGTCAGAGACCTGCCAATAGCAATCTATTTTTTTTTGATCTGAGGTTTTTCTTATTTTGCCCTCACTGTAAATGTTCACACTACCCTTTTACCTGATGTTCATAGTTTGATATATTTTTTTTTCAGTGAAGTAAGCCTTAAGTGGGTTATAAGAATAATATTAAATTATGAAAAGATAAGGCTTATAATATTGGAATTATTGTCATTGACTTCAAGGGCACTCAAGAGATTGATAGATCTTGTCATTGATGTCAAATATAAGATGTCAAAGTATATAGTATTGTCATTAATGTGGAAATTGTTAGAGAGACTAATGATCAAATAACATGAAGCAAAGTGTGTTGGAATTGATTGTTTTTAATGTCAAAGGAGTCTTCACCAAAGTCATTTGACTATACTAGGAAAGTTGCAAGAGACTTTGGAAATGAACACAAAGGCTTGTACTATGAATGATGAAAGGGAGTTGGTTAGTAAGGAAGAGAAACAATGTGGCTATGAAGGAAATATGAAGATAATATTGTAGTTTGAATTAAAGATTTAATCTATTATAAAAGGCTTATATATTAAATTGTTCAAGTTTGAAATGTGAAAAACTCGTAACATTGAAAGAGGATGTCTTTAAGGTGTTTATAGAAGGCTGCGATTATCATTATGTGGATGCATATATTAAGAATAACATAAGTGCTGACGATTCTATCTATAAAGCCAACTCTGAAAGACATCACTGCCAGCAGCACACATTATAAAGCAATGATGACATGTTCATAAAAAACAGCAACTATCATTAAAGTCTACAACAATTCTGAAGAACAGTGCTTATGTTTATTAAGGCTGTTAATGAACACTACAGCAATCAGATCTTTTGACAAGTCAAGCAAAGGCTGAATAATTGGAAAGGAACAATGAATCTTTGTTTAGTTGCGATTGCCTTAGCACATATTGGGTCCTATTGATTTTGAAGTACACATTATTAGACTGAAGAACACAGCAATGGATTTATTCACAGGCACTGAAAATCACAACAGGATGCAGCAAATCATTGGAATGAAGAGTTTACGAAAGTTTCAAAATATGTTATGAAGGATAGCAATTGGAGTTGAAGAATAATTAGGCAGTGGATTATTTATGTTTATAATAAACAAAGACAAGACAGTGATTCTATTAATTAACAGTTTAATAGAATAAATTGTGATTATATAATGATGTGATATGCTCAGGCGATGTAATTATCAAAACAGTGATAAGTTTTTGTAGTGATTAAAGTGGACATTATGGACAGCAATTAGAGAACAGTGATAAATACCAGTGATCTGTTTTGGACAAATCTTATGTTTATTGGAAATAAACACAGATTAATATTAGTGTTTATTCTAAACAAGGAGAGCAACTATTATCATTACAACAAGAAATTGACAACAGCAATTAAGGAAAACTTAAGATCAGCGACACATAAAGAGTATTAATATACAAAAATTAAGGTTGAACAAACAAATTAAAGACAGAAGCAGCAATTTTTTTAAAGGCAGCACTGAAATTGCATCCACATTACTTGTTCTTATATGGATGAAATTAATTTATTAAATGATGTTATTGTTTATAACTTGTCGACTTATGAGAGAGACATTCATTATATTTCAATATGGATTTTTAGCATATTATTATAAAAAGTGGCTGACCTTTCATACAAGCCATCCCTTTCTGGAGGAGTCGCAACTCTTGATAAAGATGCATATTTATATATATGAGATTTCCCAAGGTGAAGTAAAAGGGAAAAAATAAGGTAGAAAATATCATGCAAAAAAAACAGATTGATCTCTAAATAAAGTTGCATGAATAGTGATTCATAAGTGAGGAGCAGTGGTGATGTTATAGAAGACAGCAAATATATTTTAGAGAGAAACGATTACACTCTAAAATAGCCGACCTTGAGGAAAGTAAAATTAATTTAATGTCAAAGCTGACTTCTTCATAAGGCTAATTTCAAAGAGGGGACTAAGATGAGTTAAGATAAATAAAATCAGAAAATGTTAAAAGAGGCTGACTGCTACATCCCTTCCTTGAGTACCTTTGATATAACTATTTCATGGGAAGTATGAAGTTAGTTTATCTTGTGGATTTTTAATGAAGAATTATGTTGTTTCATTCCAGGATTTTGATTAACGAGATAATGTTGTTCTTTAAGAGGATTATTGAATAAATATCATTCTCATGGAAATTATATTCAAGGATGAATAATGCTTTTCGATGCTATAGATAATTTATTGATTAAAAGGTTATGAAGATGAATGAGACTAATCCTTGTCAGTGGATGCAGGAGAAGATCGATCCCGCAAGTGACTAGAGAGTATCGTCAGAGAGAGAAGGTTCAAACGCGGGGTGAAGGTTGGAAATGCCATCCAAGCAGGAATCCATATTTATCTGGTCATCAGGTCTTGGGTTAGGTTGTCGTGGTCATGTCGTGTGGGTTGTCATTCTTGACCTTGTTCTTAATAAAAGAATTAATGACTCCTAATTAATAGAAGTGCATCGCGATCTTTTCCTATCGATTTAAAGGAACAACCATGGCAAACTCATCATTTATCTTTTGTTTGGATGTATACACATAGCATATACATAAACACATACAAACACACACACACACACATATGAATGCGTGTATGCCAAGGATCATAACATGTATGAATGCCATTTATATAACCATATGCAGGTACATGCATATAGTTGTAATCTACAAACGACCATGTGTATGTATTTACGATGGTTGAGCAATTGAGTACGTGAAGTGTAAGTTGGCACAAGTTATGGCACGTATCCATATATATATATGTATATATATGCCAACATTGTGCATTATGGGGCTTGATATTATTATTTATATTTTGATATTGTTGGTCAAACCAACTTTTGTTTTAATTATAATTAGTCTTCCTCATTGGCTAGACATGCTTTCTTGGATGGCGACATAACTATTCTTGCCACCGAGACCAAGGAGTTACTCATTCTTGATCGATCATTCTTGGAAATCATTTATCGACTCATTTTGTTGTCATTTTAGGAGGGATGCAACTGGAGAAAGGTTGTTTTGCATCTTATCAATATCAATCTTTTACGGTGTAAGCGTAGAATTCTTAATGACGTCTTCATACCAGCAAGAAAAGCACGCAAGAGTCTTAGATAGAGTAACCACCTTCACGTTTTATGAGGCATGTAATTCTTCAAGAAACTATGTTGTATTATGTATTATATTTGCACGCTGATCATAATAAACCAAAGTTCCCGGACTCGGACTCGGCAAGGCCGATTTGACTCGTGACTCGGCAGCGACTCGACAAAATGAAAAAACCCTTGAAATTTAGAGATTTTTAACGATTTAAAACTTGTTTCCTGCACCCATTATTGTATAAAGCTTAAAAACACTATATCATCATCAAATAGAAGTTAATTTGATCACATACATAAATATACATCCATCACATAAGTGCAAACGTAAATTGTAGCTGAAGGAAATAGCAAATATAGATATATAGAATTATAAATATTGTCAAATGTATATAAAATCCATGAAATCCATGACATCAAATGCTCCCAAACATATGTGTAAACAAAAACAAGTCTATGAATTATATTAAAGCATAAATTTGCCGTGAATTTTCCCATGAGGGTTTCCACCTAAACATTGTGTTATTGTGTGTCTTATGTGCATGATTGTTGAAAGTTAGTGAATAATGCTATTGTGATTGATAAATTTTAAATTGGTAAAAAATGTTGTTATACTGATTCACCCCCCCACTCAATATAACTGTGTGCTTCATATAATTGAATAAAGCCACTTCAGTGGCAAGTGTTATTTTCTTTCTGTTTTCTTTTATTTTTTTAATTTTTAGTAGTGGTTCAGTTGTCATGTTTATCTGTTTGCATGATTTCATTCTCCAATCTCTCTATAAGGAGATGAACCCTTTTGTAATGATCATTCAGTTATTTAATAAAATGTTGTGCTCTATTAATTTTTGCAATATGAGTTGGTCACCTAAAGACAAACATTCCTGAATCGCCCAACTAATGACAAAACACACCACATTATTGAATGTGCATAATACTAAAAATCATGGATGTGCTAGTGTGCTGCTCTTCTGTATTAGTTGGCTATATTCACTGAACACATTTTTGATAAAGCCGAATATAGCAGCATCTGCTACCTGAAAAGTATGCCTTAAGTGGCAGTTTGAGATTTTGTTGCTATAAGCCAAGTCTTTGCATCTTTTATTCATCCTAATAGCTGCAGATGGAAACATTATGAGCTTTGTGTTCCAACTTAAACAAATGCCATGTTTCAACATTGAATACACAAGAAACAAGACATAGATGGCAAGGACAGGGATTCCCTTAAACAACTTAAACTAAAATATTGCCGCTGTTGCCACACACGAGAGAAACATAATGACACTTGGTGTGGTGGCTTCCAATTAACTTCCATAAAATTTAATACTAAGGACATTATTTTAGTGCAAACTAAACAATGCAAGAATTTTTTTTTATCAAGCTTTCAAACCATTGCGGTGAGCCACATTTGGTATTAATATTTTTTGTAATGGGAACCAGTGTTAAATTTATTTCGCCAACTCGATGATACTCTCAACTGCAGTTAAGTTGTAGCATGTTTACATTGTTTAATAGATAATCTTTTTGGTGTAGTTTCACTTGCAATTTTATGTTTCTACCAAATCACGCCAAAAATGGAATGTGATCAGAGATATCTGTTTGGATCAAAATAATACTTAGTAGTTTTTATGCCTTTTATTTATCAGTCCCGTATTAATGCAGTGGTTCTTCCTCAGGCAGAGGCTATTATGTCAAAGCTTGGAACTTTTAACAATGGTGAAATAAGCACAGAACCATCATTGCTGATAACTGCAGATCAAGTAAATTTCACCATCTTTTTTCTTTTCTCTATGGATAACTGTAATTTTATTTTGGTACTGTCAATGCTCACATATATCTTTTATCAGTGAATTTCTGTTGTATTCTACGTAGAATACTAACTTCACAGACAGACACACACCATATTACATCCCACAAAAAAAATGTGCACACATTTGTAGGATAGAATCAACACATTTAGGACACAATATGGGGGGATGAATAATCTTTTCTTTTATAATAATATGATCTACTGGAGCACATTCACCTTTAACTGCGATAGAGATGGAAATCAATACAATAACAGTGTCTTGAATATGCCTATATGCTATTCTCCTAACAGGTGCAGACTGCAGTGGTTGACAAAAAGCACCATTGAGGAACATTATCTAGAAGTAAAAGCAACTTGATAACTTGAATGCATCATCCTCGGTGTAGCATAATGGCTCTTTGCATTATACTTTTCTTATTCTTTATGATCTAATTGCATGTTATCACTCTCCCATCTATCCCTGCTTTTAGAGCAAGTTGTAAATAGTTCCAATATAGGATCCATGAGTGTCAGATAGTGCAGCACAAGTAACAATAGGAATAGAAGTTTATCTATGTGAAGGTGGCACTCTAGCTGCTGTGAGAATCAAGGCGGGGAAGGTAATAGCCTCTCTTATACCTTTCCAACTACTTCGTGATCATTATCACTGCTGGCTTGACTGCAGACTCTAACTACCCGACCTCTAGTTTTTCTCCAACTCTGCTTCCTTGCTCTAAATTTTAGCCATCATTAACTCCAAACTGGATGCTTCATCAGAACCACCGTCATTGTTTCTTTTGTTTTAGAACTCTTGAACTACGTGTCTCTTACTTTGTATTGTTTGTTTCATTCATAAATATTTTGGGCAAACATTTGCACATCTATCATTCTGTTGATGCGTGTTTTAGCATGTCTCGAGTAAAATACAGATGTTGTAATATCCCCTTTTGGGCACATTATCTCGTGCCTTATAGTTAGCCTTTTCATCATGGTCCGGTGGGCTAACCGAGGTTTGGCAGATGATCAGAGGGGTGTTTGGCCTAGGTGTTTTCAGTTTCGGGCCAATCGGATCAGTTTCCACCGGGTTTCCAGGGTGCTTACTATTTATAGTAAGTAGGAAGACTCAATGTTCCTGGCATTTCAGTAGTGGACTCGGAGCGTCTCGCTAAGAGCTTTCCGGCAAGCTATCACAGGGCTCCATCCGAGTTCGTTTGGTCCTCCGTTTTAATGCCAGAAGATTCCTCACTTTATTTTATTGTCACTTTATAACCAACGGTTATATTTATTTAAAAAGTGACTTTAAGTGAGAATATGAAAAGATAGAGAGGGGAAACTGAAGAGTCACAGCCATTGCTTTAAAAGAAGGATTGAAGGCTCATTTGAGATATGCTTAGTTTTTGGATATTATTTTTATCTCTTGGAGATATCAAGAAGCTTTCAGCTTTCGAATTCAGCCTTCAGGATGGAAACCCTTTTGGCTCAGAGGTGGATTGGACGTAGCCCCAGTTCGTCTCCGGTGCGGATTCACATTAGAGTTCGTCTTTGTATTCACATGTTCTTTTCTGTTGATTGTCATTCTGTTGCATGTTGAGTTCAGCTTTGGATTGTGAGAAATCCCATTGTTATTATATAATGCAACAATGTTGCTAAGGGTTTTAATGAGATATGTACTGCTGGTTTATTACTGTTGAATCTATGGTTTATTGCATGAATGTATTTGTTTAAATCTGCATGAGATATATTTGTGAAAATTTGGGAGAGACCCGGTTCGGGTCATTATAGTGGTATCAGAGCTGGTTTTCCTGCCGGCCTGTGGAGTTTATTCAGAAACAAATTTTCAGATTTCACATAGGAACTTAATGCGTGAGTACAAAGTATTATTACATCAGTATTTTTGGAATCAGATTTGGCAAGCAAGGAGACAGGTAACTTTCCAGCCTGTGAGGTTTTCTTCAGAAACAAAGTTACAGAAGGGTTTTTGAGTAAAAGAATTCAGTATGATGTATTCTGAATATCGGACTTAGCAAGCAAGGGTCCAGGTAACTTCCAGAAGTGGGTATAGCAACTTAAATGTTGGCTTGCATGTTAAGAAAATCACCGTATTCTTTTCTGGAAATTAGCAAGCACTCAGCCTGCTCACACATTCAAAAATAAATAAGGCACATACTGTATTAAGCCCATAGCCTGCCAAGGAGCTGGGTCTTAACGTGAAAAGCTCTTGCTGTAGATGGTCGCATGGTAGGTTTTAACGTCTCCCGTGTATTGAAGGGACACAACTTTAGAGAAGTATTGACAGCTGGAATCGCACCGTGGAAGCACGGAAGGAAGTTTAATCAAGAGGGTTGATTTATTAATATTCAAATATTTTAATCTTCGGCAAGTCTGGAGTTTTGCCTGGAAGTGAACATTATTGACGGCAAGAATAATAAATAAAATACCTTTATATGAGTCGCTCACATTATGTTGGGATGCTGGAATTTGCCGTATTAATTAAGAGGCCATATGATCGTTACTGTGATTGCCGAGCACTGAAGGTATGCGTGGGGCCTGACTCATTTTATGAAGTCGTGGAGCGGAACTATTGAAATATATGTTTGTAGAAGATTTAATTTGCAATGTTTGGCTGGGCGTCCAAAGCATTAGCGTGGCATCATAATATATTTCTAGCGTGGATTATTAATATTGTGGATTGTGTCTTGAATCCGGGAATAAGATTTATCGAATGCAAGTGTGGCAGCTTATACGTGGTTTATATTGGAAGCCTACGAGTTGGTCTCGAGTTTTGTTGTAAGAAGTGAACGTGTCCAGGCACCTTCGTTTTATCGCGAGTTGGCTTGGAACGTAGTTCAGAAGATTGTTTTTGGACATAGAAGTATTCAGAGTGGCAGATAAAATCCATTGTTGTTCATGTTCATTGGCAAAAACATCATCTTCACGCCATAGGCAGGAGTGCGGGCATTCAGTCCCTTGGAGGTAGCGCGAGCACAGTTCAGAAGTAACGCTGGCTAGTGTCTACCGCCTTCACCGTATACATATCGGGGACATCAGGAGGCTGCCTAGGGGATACAACATTAATAGTATCAACTCGGCTATCAGTTAGCCTTAGCCACGGGATTTCGGGCCCAGTTTACAGTGAGACCACTGCGGTTAGAGATTGACATGCAGAAATATGGAAGTGTCTATTCTAGTCACCCACGGGCCACGACATCCACCAACAGTGAAACGCTACACCTTTATGCTAAATTGTTATGTGATGTTGTTCATTGAATGAATTATGTTCACAACGTCTTCTCCTTGGATTCGAATATATGATATATGTGTTCAGCGTAGAGAAGTTTAATGAATAGATGTTAGTGCACTTTCTCCCCATGTGTTACGATTATTGAGTGAGATAACCTTTGCGCACACTCTCCACAACAAACTAGCATAGTTCAGATTCAGGAAAGGAACTTAATTGCAGACAAACTTTTTGCATGAATAAGTCAGAATTGTATGTGCCAAGGATGAAGTCTAGGTAATATTAAGTCTGAGACGATACATAGTCTAGGCGTGTCCTGCTCTTAACTCTCAGTTTGTTGAAAATGCAGTAAACACCTGTAAGTGCAGATTTTTTTGGTCCATAGCATGATTTTTGTGAATAAGAGTGGTAACTGTCGCTGCAAAATTCAGATTCTTATGAGCCATTGGACAGTAAAGTAATATCCTGATTATAGTCAGTAAGTTGAGCTATAATTGTTTATTTTACAAAGAGTTAGCAAAGCATTTCATCCTTGGTATAACTGGGAAGTCAGACTATGGAGCAGCGTTGATAAACTATGGAGTAGCCTTTATCAACGTTCAGATCAGTTAGTAGCATAACATGCAATTGGTTATCTTAATTCTGAAACTTCCAATGCCAGCAAACTGTGAGATTTAAACTCTGAGTGAAGCCTTGTCCTTGGCAGCTACAAGTTATTCTGAAAATTTCAAGCAGGGTAAGTTGAACATTCGCCTGCAGAGACAAGTTGTATCTAGCTAGGAAAGATGCAAGGTTTGGAAATAGTCTTGAAGGATCTTGTTAAAGTACAACAACAATTAGCCCAGATTTCACAACCCGATAAAAGGACTGAAATTCTCACCATATACGATGAGTATAACACACTTCCTCCACAGGTTTAGAGAGATTTAACCTTCTTTGATTTCTTGGATTTTCATCCAAAGCTTCAACGCAAAATTTTAAGGGAAAGGAAGCGGTGTCAAGATTTGGCTCGAGATCTACTTGCACAAGATAGGTGCAGAAATTTATATGAAGAGTTTTCAGCTATCATTACTCAACCTATAAGTGAACAAAAAACTAAGTCAGTTGTTGAAGAAAAGCCTTATGAGGTTGACATTGAAGCAGGAGATTGCAAAACAAATATTGAACTCATGCATGAAGGAGAGGCTAAAGAAGAGGTAGCAAATATACAGGTTACAGAATATGAGGAATCATGTGATTTCTATAGCAGCGCATTGCGTATGCATAATGCTGATTTGGATGACCCATTAGATAATGCATCCCAAAATGACAATGATGAGAAGCATGCCTTGAAGGGCCAGTTGAAAGTCAATAACGATGCTATTACTGCAGCTCTTATTCACCATGATAGTACTCATCAGATCATTGAGGATCTTTATAGGAAAGCTTAGAGAGAGACAGGACAAGGTGATATAAGGATTGGATCTTATGTTGCAGATTTCTAGGAGGTCAAAACAACATTTGAGGTTTCAAAATCAGAATATCTATGCAACTGTCGGATCGCGACTACCTGTTACAGGTTGCAGAAAATTATGCTGAGCAGTTGAGGAAAAAGGATGATGAGGCTAATAAGCTCAACAAAGAGCTTAGTATTGCTCAGGAAACCTTGGAGTACACACATCTTGCTCTTAAGGAAGCAAGAAATCAGATTGTTGCCTCTAGTCAGTACAAGGAACAGGACGACAGGGAAAGGTCCGAATTCTTTCAGCAGGTGATTCAGGAACTCGATAGCATACAACAGACCTATGACTTAGATAGCTGTCCCAAAAGATCTTTGGATCATCCAGAGTTTCTTTATGAGTTGGATAACTTTCAGGCGATCGACAATTTCTTGTTTGAGATGGATGCTGATTTGATATTTGATAATCCTTTCTTTGAGCAGATGAGGAAGGTATTTCCTATCCCCATGACGAGGATGAGGTCAATTACAAAATTTGGGACCCAGGGTCAGCTGTTAGAGGTGAATCTTGGTCACCAGGTTGGAGTAGCAGGATGAGCTCAGTTGCTGTGCAGTGTGGTTTTTACACCAACAGTCCAGGATGGGCAGTTATGTCTTGTGGCATGATGGGTGATGTGCCTTTCTGTGCACTACCTCTCGTTGATGGTGAGATGTCTCGTTTTGGCGAGCATCCCTTAGATCATTCCTCTTTCCACACAGCCGCAACTCCTCTACACTATCATACTGATTCATCCAGTACTTATGGAATTCCAGTAGAGTTGGTTAGTGCATCGCATGTTGGCCACATTATATGGGATGCATTTGGTTTTCCATTCAGCCCACCTATGGAGAACTTTCTTTCCCGATTATTGCAGAGGTGTGGGGTGAGTGATTGGTTTGGTATGCTTCCTCGCTTGTAGATGGAAGCCTTGTCCGACAGTCTGCGTATCTTGCCTCTTCAGTACAGTTTCCAGTTCGAGCGACAGATCAGAGGGGCAGTGTTATGGCAGTTGGACATTTCTGGTGATTCACTCAGTAGGGGCATCAGGCCTCATGATTTTTCAGCCAGCTGGGGAAATGGATGGCCCTTTTGCTTATGGGATCCAGGAGGGACATACTTGCGGTTGGTATTTATTCAGGGAGTCGATTGGTGTGAGGTTTGGTTTCTCCCTGCATCTGACCGTAGAGGTGCCAGTGATCTCAGTTGGTGTGAGGTTCTCAGTTGGGTTGAAGACTTTTTCACAGATGATGGCGACACAGGGCAATTTGGTATGACTGATCCTGCAGTGATATGGGATCCTGACATTAGACTGGTTGTTGTTTTGTTGCCGTGTGAATGGCTTCACAGGTCAGTGCATAATATTTGTTTCAGTTTCACACGACAGGTTGGTGGAGCAGTTTCTCTGAGGTTGGTTTGGGATCCAGGTATTATGATCCCAGCATGCAGATACTGATTGCTTGAGGGTAAGCAATCTCCGAGAAGGGATGATTTGTAATGTCCCCTTTTGGGCACATTATCTCCCCTTTTGGGCACATTATCTCGTGCCTTATAGTTAGCCTTTTCATTATGGTCTAGTGGGCTAACCGAGGTTTGGCAGAGGATCAGAGGGGTGTTTGGCCTAGGTGTTTTCAGTTTCAGAGCAATCGGATCAGTTTCCATTGGGTTTCCAGGGTGCTTACTATTTATAGTAAGTAGGAAGAACTCAGTGTTCTTGGCATTTCAGTAGTGGACTCGGAGCATCTTGCCAAGAGCTTTCCGACAAGCTATCACACGTCTCCATCTGAGTTCGTTTGGTCCTCCGTTTTAATGCCAGAAGATTCCTCACTTTATTTTATTATGTCACTTTATAACCAATGGTTATATTTATTTAAAAAGTGACTTTA
>MU223439.1:155888-170011 GCA_018584345.1 Thuja plicata | reverse complement strand
GTTTTAATGAGATATGTACTGCTGGTTTATTACTGTTGAATCTATGGTTTATTGCATGAATGTATTTGTTTAAATCTGCATGAGATATATTTGTGAAAATTTGGGAGAGACCCGGTTCGGGTCATTACAGATGCACTCTACCTTTCCTGAGAAGAGATTAGATTTCCTCAAGATTTATATCACCAGGTCATGGCTATGCACGATAACTCAGAGGTTGATGAAATGTTGTTCCAATCAAAGGGACTGCGAGTGATCCAAAAGAAATCAAAGAAAGTATTGGATTTTAATCAGTATTTTCAGATCTAACATGTAAAGCTAATTGATTTGTAAATCAATTCATTGCATACCTTTTATCACTTCTTAGTTAAAATCTACAACAAAATAGCACTTGCAATCAAGAAAATGTTGCTTTGCTAGTCAATTTGTAAGCTTAAATCCTATTCTAGATCTTGATGTTAATCAATGGGTACAAAAAACTGCAAAAGAAAATAAGGGAAAGGGAAAAGAGTGAGCTTGATTTGCAGTGATATGAAATCAGAATTCTGCTGAGAAGATGAAATTCTTGAAAGATATCTCTTGATAAGTTTTACACACAATCAGAGACACAAGATAATACAGAAGTCCAAGGATCACTCAAGCATGAAGAACTTAGAAACCTCTAAAAGTCTATCATATGCATGAGCAAATCTGAAATACAATTTCTTCACAACCTTGAACTCTTATGATATTCAGTTAAAATACAAGATAATTTGCCATAACTTAGTTGAAGTTTAAGAAATATGTTCACAACAACATAGCCCATTGTTTGAAAATCCAAGAAAACAGAGAAACAACTAACATTAGTCTAAAAATTGTCTAAACATAAAGTGTTATCCAATCCTGTAATAGTCTTACAATGAGTCTCTTATAGAGTTTCAGTTCAAAAGGTGAGGTTTGGTTCACACTACTTGCCACAAAAATTAAATATATTTTCAAATCTGATGGCTCATAACTTATAAGTAATCTCTGATCTCACAATCCAGAGCAAGGGATAACAACTGAAATTTATTATAGACATGGTGCAGGAGCACCCCCAAATTCATCCACTATAAGCACAAAGGGTTAGGGTACTGATTGGATCTAGGATCCAATGTCATCAATAAGTCCTATTTGTAAGGCAAGGGGACACTAGGTGATCTTATAAACCTAGTTGTCTACCTTAGTCATTTTGGGACAATTTTAGGTAGATTAGGCTAGAGTAGTCTAGGACACCTAATGAAGGTTGAAAATGTTAATTTAACCTTTCTAAGGTCTTTTGTGGAGTCTAGAAACAAAACTTTGCAAGTTTAGTAACATTAGACATCTTTGGTAAAAAGTTGTCAAATGTTGTCAATGTTGTCAATGTTGCATAATGCAACTTTTTGTCAAAAAGTGCAACTTTTGAATCCCAACGTTCACAACCACTTTTGTCGGTTGGAACTGTTTGGGAAATGTATGAAAAGGTTGAAAAACCTTACTCCATGGTTGGAGTGAACCTATTGTAAAGTTTTGATACTAAAATCAATAAAAATTCAACTATTTTTCTGTAATTTCAACTGTATTTTGAATTGTACGGATCTGTACGGATCCCAATGCACCATTGAAGGATTCTGAAAGTTGGTCTGGTGTCTTATGAGGAGTTTGCAAGTGGTTTTAAGTCTTGAAGTGCAGGGGAACGAAAGATATCCAATTTTGATTAGCCACTGGTTGCAGGAAGGCCCTAAGTAGGGTTTCGAGACAAAATTCCTCTTTCCCATAGACTCCACCATGGGAAAAATCTAAGCCTTGGTGGAGAGAAAGGAGGGAGGATGTACTTTAAGACTTTTGTGGTCTTAGATCAGGAGGCAGTCGATGGAGAGAGAAAACACTAAACCCTCTGGACAGGCATCTAGATGTGTCTGTCCAGAATTTGGTTTTTGAAGCGCAACTTGGGCTAGGGGTGGAATGAAGACCTAAATCCTTGGATTTAGTAGTTTGGTGTGATCCCACAAGTATTCCAATTGGAAGGATTGGAAAGTGAATCGAACTTGAAGCACTTGCTTTGGAAAAGTGACCTAATTGCTCAATTAGGCCTAGGAGGAAATTGTGAACAGCAGGAGTTAAGAGATTGGTCAGGAGTCCTAACTTGGAGGGTGTTGTTGGTAAGTGGATTGAAGCATTTGAGGGTGGTTAAGACTTGCTTGGGTGGACTTCCATGTAAGTTGCCTTCATTAATCCATTTTTGCTCCTTGTAGCCCTATATAGGCTTGGGTGTCCAAATTGTGTCTCAGAGTTGTGTAAGTGTGGGATTTGTCTTTTATTACATCTAAATAAGGTGTCTAACCTTGTAGAACCCCTATTCCATCCCTGAATTGATTGGTTCTAGTTGTGGCTTAAGAATACCTTAAGGGTAGCAAAGACTAGGAATTGAATCTAGTCTTGTATGTGTGGGTTTTGGGAACTCTGACAGAGCCCTAGATTGTATGGTGTATAAAAGGTGTCTTGAACCTTTGAGAGATTGTTTGGTATAGTTTGGGGCTCTGCTCCAAGACAACTCTTGCTCAATGCAACAATTAACAATTTACAGAGATGTATAGCATTGTGGCAATGAAAAAATGCAAAAACACATGTTTAACCTAAACCACTCCTAAAAACTTGTCCACTAGTTTATGATAAGAAAGCATTTTAGTTTTTAGGATTTTCTGATGTTTTTGTCACGACGTGACAAAAAAATGTGTAACTGAGCATGAGTGGGGTCAATTGAGCACAAGTGTAGGGACGATGATGCATGATTGCGAACGGGAACAGGGAGTGGACGAAATCGGGTTTTTCTTCAATCATCGGTGGTCGGGATTGGTATTAAAGTGATATTGTAATATTTAGATTTTAACGGCTATTTAAGTAGTTTAGTAGCAACTTTCTATTCTATAAGTCAGTCAGTTTTAGTAACTTCCATTTGTCTTTAGTTCTTGATCATTTCCTTTATGGAAATATCTTTTGTAATCTTTTATATAATGACTTCCTCTCCTATGCTCAATACAACATTCAATTATCATTTCATGGTATCAGAGCATAGGCTCCTTTTTGGCGGATTTTTTTAATAAAAACTTGTGGTCCTTTTACCTGGAAAATTCAAGGAAATTTCTAGAATTTTTTTGATCTTTTTTATAAAACAAAAAATTGTTGGCAAATTTTTATCAATAAAATTTGTGGTAACCTAGATTTTTTCTTTCTAGTTATTTGAAACAATTTTCTATAAAAAATCATGGCTTATTTTCTGTGGGATCGCAACGGTTTTTTCAGAAGGCTTTTAGTGACTATTTTTTTGGCATTTTTTTAATAAAAATTGTGGTTTCCAATCTAACATGACTTAGGAGGGTTTCTCTACTCGCATTTCTACAACAATGCGGCTTTGTCCGAGGGTTTTTTTCTTTCTACATTGCGTTTTATCTTATTTTTGGGCATGCGACTATACCTGTGACCTGTTAATCTAATGTGACTTGTGTTGGCATTATGATGGTTTTTGGAGTTGAGATGAAGGTTTTGAGTTTGTCAGTGATGGAAGCTCCACAACTCTACTAGATTTGGTGAATAGGTTGCAGTTACCGATCGACAGGATGAATAGGTGAAGCAGTTTATGCTAAGTAATTTGACCGGTTAATAGAATGACAGTAACACAAAGTGTTTTGGGTAGCGATCGAGTTTGCGAGCACATTGGGTGGTGCGGTCATTACTAGGCTTTACCTTGGTTAGACAAGTTCAGATTTATGACCCCGACAGGTAACTCAATGTTTTGCGGAAGTTAGTTTTTTTGGTGTTGTGTTCAGTGTGAACCAGTTGAGTTACCGATTGGTACCTGATGATCAGATGGTCAAAGCGGTTAAGTTATTGTCAGTGTTTTGTAATAAATATTTGTATTACGTTTTGGGCTGACATGTTAGGTTTGTTTGGCGTGGATTTTCATGAGTTAGGTCAATGCTTTGGGCCGACTTGTGGATTGTTTTTAAAGTTTAGCCAACTTAAGAAAGTATTAAAAAAGTTAAGCTAAATCGTGTGATTTAGGGTTGAAGATCGTGTTATTGGTGGTTGCGATCAGAGATAGAGGTAAAGTATTGCGCCAAGAGTTCAGAGATTGAATTGGATCTTACAGGCAAGCAATGCCATTTCCAGATCAGTTATTTGAGTTCATTGCTCAAGGCTAATCTAATAGGTTAGCAGGTTAAATCCCTTAATAGGGTGGACTCTAACAGGTCTTTTGTATAAATACTTTAACAGGGTGACTTCTGAGAAGGAGTTCTAAATCCTCTAGCGAGGTAGATCCTAACAGGTCTCTTTGTACTTCTAACAAGGTACTAGTCACTTCTAATTGGGTGAGCCCCTAACAGGGTATTGTAAGCTCCTAACAGGGCAACTCTTTTTTCTGCAGTGAAGAGATTTGTGGGTGTCATCCCCACCGTGGTTTTCTCCCTCTTACAAGGGTTTCCGCGTGAAAAATAGTGGTTTTATGAGTTATGCTTTGTGGATGTTTGAATTGTTTTACTTCTACTGCATAGTTATTCTTGCATGTTTCATTGCTTACAAGTTTGTTATTGGTTGAATTAGTACATTTCCTGTTTGCACTAATTCGCCCCCCCCTCTCAGTGCTTCTATATACTAACAATTGGTATCAAAGCCGAGTTCCCTTGAAGAAGCCTAACAGCTTGGGTGAGATCCTTAAGGAAGACCTGGATTTTTATATTTTTATAGAAGACAACTTGCAGAGGATGAGGATATGATTG
Organism: Thuja plicata; assembly: GCA_018584345.1. NCBI lineage: Eukaryota > Viridiplantae > Streptophyta > Pinopsida > Cupressales > Cupressaceae > Thuja > Thuja plicata. Next base: position 165,236 of record MU223439.1, on the reverse strand, counting down.
AGAAACTTAAAGACCAGTTGAAGATCTCTAGGGCTAAGAGACAAGAGTTGGTTGAACAATTGAGTGATAGTCAAGATCTTATTGAACACCTATCTGAGCAGAGTGGTTTTGATGAATTTGAGATAGAAGTTGTGGCCTTGGAAAATGAGCAGCTAGCTATGGACAACAAGGACATGCACAAGGTGTTGGACAAACTGAAGCAAGAAAAGAAGAACATGCAAAAGGAGTTGGAAAACTTCTCAATGAGAATGGGTGAAGAGTTAGAAGCAAGGAAAGCTGCAGATGAGGCTAAGAAAGTTGCAGAGGATGCCCTAAAAGCCAAAGATGAAACCCTCATGGCTAAAGTGGATGAGCTTTTCAGATCTGAGCAAGAGGTTGCTACATTGTATGAACATTTGCATGATACAAATGAGGAATATCAAGAAGTCCTAAGGCTGAATGAAGATCTGAGAAATGAGAATGAAAAGTTGAAAGAAGAGTTGAAGGGTACTAATGATCTGTTGGACAAGTTCAACAAGAGATCTGCTAAGCTTGATGAACAACTCTCAAGCCAAAGGAGAAATAATGAAAAACAAGGTTTAGGGTTTTCCAAATTTGAAGTCGGTGAGTCATCTGGTACTAAGGAGATGCATGCTAAAGGAAAGTCAACACCTAAGGTGGACAACAACAAAGCTGGTAAGAGGAATTACAGACCGGTATGTTTCAATTGCCACAAGGAGGGACATACTGCTAATGCTTGTTGGTCTAAACCTAATCCACCTGTTCCTAGATTTGCAAATTCTTATGGTAGATTTGATGGTTATAATGCTAGAACTAATGTTTTCCAAGGTAACTATTATCATTGTAACAAGTATGGTCATAAGGTTGATGAGTGCAGGGCCAGAGTCAACAATCAAAGGCCACCTGTGAACCGGGGAAGCCCTTACCCAAGGGAGAAGCAATTCAATGTTACCTGTTCAGTTTGTCACAACTTTGGACACACAACAATGAATTGCAGGATGAGAACCGGTAGAGGCAATGCTGGACCGTGGAGACAAACCGGTATAGCGTGTTTCAATTTCAATAAGATTGGACATCTTGCTAGGTCTTGCAGAGCAAAGAAGAATAACATTGGAGGTCAACCGGTGAATAGGCCTGTGAATGATAAAGGCAAGAACGTTGCAGATGTTGAAGGAATCAGAAAGTAGATGAAGGATACATGGGTAAAGAAAGGAGAATTGAAAATCTTCTGAGTTGACTGAGAACTCCACAACATCAGGCTGTGTGGAGACTTCATCATCTGACTAAGTCAAAATTATTGGCTTAGGGGGAGCAAATCAAGATCTATAACCTATCCCCTAAGTCGTGTGGGTGGTAAGATTTATCAGCATATTTAGATGCCTATTGATGTTATAGAGGAATCTGATGAAGAATCTTGTATTATATATGATTCTATGCGACCGCATAATGATTTTGTTTATGACTTAGTGACACTTTATGTTCTAACTGTTGTGCCCAGTTAAAGGCACTGTTTTGACCATTTGCATTTATTGCTTGGAAATGAGACGTTATAAGGGTAAAAGTGAACATCATTTGTCACTTTGCATTCTACAAGCTAAGTAGTGCTTCTACGAGCGTTTCTTGAGCGATTCCTAAGTGATTCGAAGTGTTTGTGAATCGGAGGTTGAGAGTTCGTGCTTGAAGTAAAGCGGTGTTTGAAGAACCCTAGCTGCGAACTGAAGCGGTATCTTTCTATATTGCGGAGGTTCTGTTTTGTGTTGATCGTTGTTAGCATTATGGACACTCCTGTGTTGATTGAGATTACTAAGGAACCGAGGTCAGTATTCAAGTTACATCCTCTGAAGGCGGTGGAGAATGATCCCGCAGGCGCCTTGTCCTCGATACCTCATGGCGTGTTATTGACTGAGGATGTTAGATCATTTGTTCATTGCAAGATCCAAGATCTTGGTCACAGTGCTATTTTCAATGCATTTACCTAACTGTGCAATGACGCTGGTTTGAAGGATGAACACAAGTATTTGGCATACAAGGGTTTTGCTTATGTTGTTGACCTACCCGATGAATTCGAATCTGATTGGATAAAATATGTACTGATTCGTGTTCATGATCAGTTCTTATGGCTGGACAGACCGTATAAGATTACTAAGGAGATTATTCACGCGGTGACAAGGTTATGCACGGCCAGTGATGTTCCCGTTTTGAGAACAATTCTAGCTGGTGAGGTCACTCGCGTAACGAAGTCAAAACAAGATCAGCGTGCCATGAGGATCTACGACATAGAAGATATTGAGGTGAAGTTTGCTTCGATGGTGATCAGTTACAAATTTTATCAGTCGAGCCGATTGAACAATGTGCCTAGTGGTGGTATTCATGTTGTATATCGGATGGTGAAGGAGAATGCACAGTACGACCTATGTGAGGTCACGAGAGGTCAATTCTTTGTGAACATGGAGCGGATTAAGGACAAGAAACAATCATTCAAGTATGGCTCCCTACTGGTATGTATATTTTTCTACTTGCAGGATCAGTATCCTGGTATTGGTAAGATTCAGTGGTCGACCGATAGACGTGCAGTAGTGCAAATTAAGGAATGTATAAGGATGTTAGGAAATAACTTTAATAGTACTATGTGGGGTTATTTCAAAGATTTCTTGAAACGTATGCACGAGTGAACGTATCCCAACCGGTATTGTAGAAAAGTATAATGATGATATATGTTTTATTGTGGATACTGATACATGCATGATACAGTAAATACAACCAAGAACTTCTTGGGCTCTACCTATGGGTTATGAGGTAGATGGTGATATTGTATCACTTCATGCTGATGAGTTACTGTCTAAGCCAATTGATGTCAGTACTCCTAGGTTTGGTACCTATGAAGAAACCTATTTGAAAATTCACTCACATTTGAAGGCACCTTTGATAGAGAGAAGAGTGAGAAAACAAGTTGACGAGTTAGCAAAGAAGAGTGGAATAACCAAGGACATGATGGATAAGATCAAGAAGAAGTTTGTGACTGTGGAAGCAGGCACTTCTGCTGCTGCTGCAGAAATAGAAGAGGTAGAGGTTGCAACTCCTACAACCGGTAAGGCAACAGGGAGAGTTAATAGAAGCTCTACAGTGCTAAAGGAAAAGGCAAAGGAAGCAGAGGAGACAACTGTGACAGAACAAAGAACTTACAAGAGAAAGAAGGGAATGACTCATGGTTATAAAGAGTCAAAAAGCAAAAGCAAAAAGAAGGCTACTACTGAAGAAGAACCTAAAACCGATTCAGACAAAGAGCAAGCAGAGTTGAAGGGTAGTGGCAAGAAATCTAAAGTAGTTGGCATGACAACTGAGAAGTCAGTTGATCCTAAGAATCTAAGAATTTTGACTGCAGATGCCATAGCAGAGAGTATAAACAAATATAGTAGTGTAAGTGATGCAAACCGATGCTATGAGAAATTTGATGATGTAGATAAGCAAAAGATAGAAGATGCTATTGTATTCAGTTTGCATAAGTTTTGTAGAGGACCTAGTGAACTACATAAGATGATACCTGAAACTCTATATAAGAAGATTGATGCTAGATGGAGGTATGCTCTGAAGGAAGACAGAGAAATGACGAAGCAAGCATTAATCCTACTGAAGCCTGAATTGCCTATTGAAGATGTAAAGCTTTTAATTGAGCCAATGAGACCTGGATTCAAAACAAGAAGTAGAGTATGCATAATACTCATTGGTGAATCTCAGGCAGTCCATGATGAGACAATTGACATCATGAAGAAGAAACTGAAAGAACATGAACTGGTAAATACTACTCAAGAGGAGGTGACAGTAGATGAATTTGTCTCTACTGAACAAGTAATAGAAGGCATTTTAGGTGTTTTACCTTCTGATACACCACAATAAGATCCTATTGATACAGCTTCAGATGTGCAAGGTAAAGATGAAGCACAAAAGGATAAAGTTGTAGAGTTGGTGATACTTGTTTCAACTGATACAGTTGGATAGACTGGTGATCCTGAAAAGAAAGATGAAGCTGATGTAGCAGCACACTCAGTGAAAAGGAAATTGGACCTAAGTGGAAGTTCAAGTTACAAGAAGAAGAGCAAGGAGATGGAGATTCTTGAGGAAGAAACTGAAGATGATACTAAAGAAGAGGATGTTGAGGCCATTCAAGGACCTATTGATGTTACAAAGATGAATCCTAGTGAATTAATGAGAATATCAGACATACTAAAGTTGAAAGCTGAAAGGGACAAACTTAGACAAGAAAGGAAACAAGAACAAGTACTTTAGTCACTAGAGATATTTTGTCAAATCTTGTACCTGAAGTTGACTATGACCCCAATGCTACACCGATTGAACAAATGGATACTTTGATCAGTGCTATCATTGAGCATGTTATTAGTTTGGAGAAAGCTGCTATGACTAGAGCTAAATTGGATTATGAGAAAAAGAGGACTGATAAGTTGATGGAAACCATTGCATCAGACAAAGGAAAACTTACAGTTCAAGTAAATCAGATAAAGGAAACTTTGAAGGAAGTTAGACAATTATTAGCCAAAGTTTTTGACTTTTCATTGTTTACACAAGATTTGGGGATGAGAAGCTCAACAGGAGCTTAAACCTTTAATTGCTAGTTTTGATCCTATTGCACATTCAACTACAACCTATGGATCACAAGTGAAGGTGATAAATCACAAGCTGAAAACATTGCAAGGAAAACAAGACAAAAGGATCACTACATTACTGGAGTTGCAGACCAATCTAATTCCAACAATTGATGTTATGCAACAGAATGTTAAAGATGCTGAGGTAACACTTGGTTTACCTGATATGAGCACACTTGAAGCTATGGAGGAGTTAGCTTCTATTTTACATGGACAGATCCAAGCCATGGAACATTTAGAGAAGTCACGAGAAAGTTCCTTGGATACAGCCAAAGCAAATTTTAGAGAGGTTTTTGAGAGGCTGTGATCGGTAAGCTATTTTTTTTTTCATTTTTTTTGAAGTCCAGTTTTGTACCTGTCATTGTTGTCAAAGGGGGAGTGATCGGTATGGTGAAAATAATGATCGGTATGGTAAAAATAAAGTTGAGGGAGTGATTGGTATAAATGTATAGCAGTGGGTTATTGCTCTGTATATTGTTTTGAAGAGAGACAAATTTTCACTATGTCTTGCCATCAATGCCAAAGGGGGAGATTGTTGGCATAATGATGGTTTTTGGAGTTGAGATGAAGGTTTTGAGTTTGTCATTGATGGCAGCTCCACAACTCTACTAGATTTGGTGAATAGGTTGCAGTTACCGATCGACAAGATGAATGGGTGAAGCAGTTTATGCTAAGTATTATGACCGGTTAACATAATGACAGTAACACAAAGTGTTTTGGGTAGCGATCGAGTTTGCGAGCACATTGGGTGGTGCGGTCGTTACTGGAGCTTTACTTTGGTCAGACAAGTTTAGATTTATGATCGCGACAGTTAACTCAACGTTTTGTGGAAGTTAGTTTTTTGGTGTTGTGTTCAGTGTGAACTGGTTGAGTTACCGATTGGTACCTGATGATCAGATGGTCAAGGCAGTTAAGTTATTGTCGGTGTTTTGTAATAAATATTTGTATTAGGTTTTGGGCCGACATGTTAGGTTTGTTTGGCGCAGATTTTCATGAGTTAGGTCAATGCTTTGGGTCGACTTGTGGATTTTTTTTACAGTTTAACCGACTTAAGAACAGTATTAAAAAAGGTAAACTAAATCATGTGATTTAGGGTTGAAGATTGTGTTATTGGTGGTTGCGATTAGAGACAGAGGTAGAGTATTGCGCCAAGAGTTTGGAGATTTAATTGGATCTTACAGGCAAGCAGTACCATTTCTAGATCAGTTATTTGAGTTTATTGCTCAAGGCTAATCTAATAGGTTAGCAGGTTAAATCCCTTAATAGGGTGGACTCTAACAGGTCTTTTGTATAAATCCTTTAACAGTGTGATTTCTGAGAAGGAGTTCTAAATCCTCTAGCGAGGTGGATCCTAACAGGTCTCTTTGTACTTCTAACAAGGTACTAGTCACTTCTAACCGGGTGAGCCCCTAACAGGGTATTGTAAGCTCCTAACAGGGCAACTCTTTTTTCTGCAGTGAAGAGATTTGTGGGTGTCATCCCCAATGTGGTTTTCTCCCTCTTACAAGGGTTTCCACGTGAAAAATAGTGGTGTTATGAGTTATGCTTTGTGGATGTTTGAATTGTTTTACTTCTACTGCATAGTTACTCTTGCATGTTTCATTGCTTACAAGTTGGTTAAAAGCATTATCAGATTATTGATTGAATTAGTACATTTCCTATTTGCACTAATTCACCCCCCCTCTCAGTGCTTTTATATACTAACATCTTGGAGTTTTCTGCTGCGTGCAAGTGTTTATTAGAGCCATGACTTATCTTTTATGGCCGTGTGACTTGCGTAAAGGGTTTGTCTGTTTTTGTTTGAACAATTTTTAAAATAATCGTGGGTTCTTTTGTTTTTCTACTACGGTGGCTCTGCAAGAAAAAAATTGAGGGTTGTATTTCGTGATTGAACAAGGTTGCAAACAAGAAGGGTTTGGTTCTGCTTGAACAAAGATTTTTTTTCCCCTATTATGATTTTATTTATTTGAAAAAAGTGAAATATCATATTGTTTTTTCACGATTTTTGTGCAAAATTGTGTTGTTCTTGGACGACTAGGTTTTGATGATTTTTTTTCGAAAAATCATGTTGTTTTTTGCCCAAAGGTTGCTTCTTTTTGATGATTTTTTGACAAAATCATGGATTTTCCAAATTTTTTCTACAAAACAAGGGTTTTTGATGATTTTTCACAAAATCATGTGTGATTTTTGCTTACAACATTGCATCTAGGGTTTGACTATTTTTCCACAAAGTTGTGCTATTTTGCAACAACTTTTTTTGACGATTTTTGGACAAAATCATGGGTGTAAAGATTTTTGCATTATTTTTTAAAACAAATCATGGGTTTCAGTTATTTCGCCAATTATTTATCAACAAAAAATCAAAGTTTTTTGAGAAGCTGATTTTTATCTCAGTTTTTGTGTCTTTGGATAGTGGGAGAGATGGATTTGTTACCCAACACCATGTTGGAAGGCACTCAAAGGTTCAACAACAAGAACTAGAATACCCATGATGCTCGCTAGTTTTGAGTATTGGTGTCTTGATCAGCTTGTTCTTGGTAATTCTACTTGTCCCACTACTGCGGGTAAATACCCGTGATGTCCCCGAATTAGGAGTGTCTGTGGGACAGGTTTGTTAGCCCATCATAGCGACCCTCGTGGGCTAATGCTTCGTTTTGAGGGTCTGTCAGAGAGGACTTACTATTTTGGGTAAGTCAGTCAGAGCCAGTTTCTATTTTTGGATGATGAATTCCAGTGTTTCAATGTCAGTACATTGTGGGATGAGATCAGGTGATGCTTCTAGTCTTTTAATTTAATGATGGAATTATAAGTTATATCATTGGTATTAATGATATCTTATATTTAATGATACTTTATGTTTATTGAGAAGAATATCATTATATCATTTTATATCCTAAGTTCTTATGAAGGAATGATTTAAGTTATGAAAGGTGTGTTATTGTAGATAGGGATTTTGAAGTATTGTGGAGGAAGTTTGAGATTTCCCATAAGTATTCGAAACATGTTGAAGAAACATCATCTTATGCTTTTATTACAAAAAACTTGTGCTCTGGAGAATTTGTTGAGGGTTTGGAAATTTGAAACTTTTCGAATTGTAAATTCGATTAAGTCTTTTGACACTTTTAATCGGATGATAAATCTGGTGAATTGTGTTTGTTGTTTCTGGAGATCAGCCTGTGTATTGGAGGCGGAATTTTTGAATTTGTGTAAGGAATTACTGTATTAATCTTCCAGTATTCAACGCGGGTTACAACTAGGCTCAAAGCTTTGACATTTGCCATGGACATCTCATTGCAAATGAGATTGGATGCTGCGTGAGATAGATTGGATGCTGCGTGAGATAAGTTGGGTGCCGTGGGAGGTGAGAATGGATGCCCCGTGAATGGTATGGACAATGCGGGTGAAATAGAAACAAAATGCAGCCACCATGCAAGCCGTCAACACTACTTTGGAAGCCGCGGCCAGTTAGTGTAAAAGATTGTTGGAGGATGGCGATGCAGATTGTGAAAGGAACGTATGAATTTCCATGGGCTTAGGAGAACACGGTATTTACCAATACATTCAATTTGTAATTGGTTTGCAGAATTTATATAAGTTATTTCGTGTGACGTTTTTATATATAATCTTATTTCCAAAAATACAAAAAAAACTTGTATTTAATTTCTTCAAGTAAAGTTTTATAATTGCTCTTTGGGTAAGAAGTGAGTGTGAATTTGGAATTTAGTAGAAGAGCCTGGCGGGCTCTTCACAGTGGTATCAGAGCAAAACTCTTGCCAGCCTGTAGGGAAATTTGGGTTGGAATTATGGATGGTGATAGATTCCGAGAGGGATATCATTATGCTCGCAGGGGCCGTAATTCACCACCACCTGGCAACATGGAACAGGGGAATATGGGAGATAGGATCCTAGATAATATAAGTAATGATGAGGATAGAGAGTCAACTGTTGTATTCAGGAATATCGCTCGCAATCAATAGGAGTTAACAGCTAGCCAACAACAGATGACCACAGTCCTGCATAATCTTTCAGATACTCTGCAGTGTATTACCTTGCCCTAGAATCAGAACAGGGATAGAGATCGGAGGAGTGTGTCAGCTAGTTCACACAGGTCCAAAATAGATCTAACAGGTATGCAGGACAAGCCTCTGCATCCTACCTTTTTGAGACCGGAAATCAATGTTGATAATTTTGATGAAGTTTCTTTTGCTGATGACTTATTAGCTTTGCACACTGAGTGGAATGCTTTACCACTTGAGGTAAAGCAACATCTTAATTTTGACAGGTTCATGACTCAGAAGAGAGAACGTTCTAAAGGTAGAACTGATGGGAGACAGAGACAGGTGAATCATGAATTGAAACAGGTAACCAACAAGTTGTCACTAACTCACTTTGATTGGAGTGGGAAAATGACAGCCAGAGCTTGGATTCACAAGCTCGACACTTATTTGACTTTACGTCCTATGTCTGAGGAGGACGCCATCAGGTTTGCGGTTTTGCATTTAGATGGTCTAGCCCATGACTGGTGGTACCATGGGTTGGTCTCTTTACATCATGATCAGATTCTTGGCTAAATATTTTGCAAGTCACTAAGACTACAACTTGCAAAACGTGTGTTTTAGGCAACAGTATGTGAGATTTCTCTCTCCTCTCAGCAATAGGGGAGGCTCCCTTCTTACCGCAGGTGGCTTCA
>MU223439.1:126373-150913 GCA_018584345.1 Thuja plicata | reverse complement strand
AACTCCAGCTTTTATTGTAACATGCTGTGGAAAAGAATTTGTGTTTTAGTGAAACTTGTTTATGCTTCTCCATCAGAAAAAGCCGCCATGTTTGTGCATGCTTTAATAGTATTTTAACAAAGCATAAGCAATAGCCGATAAACTAAAAGTCATCTGCAGTTTTCTTTAAAAGAAATAACATATATACTAGCATATGCATTTAAACGCATATGCTAATACATATGCTATTCATTTTAGCGGGCTGCATTCACTAAATAACACTTCAAATGTTATGCGCAGTGTGATCCTTTCTCAGCGCCAAGTAATATCATTTGAAGAAACGGCGTTTTAAACCGATGCAATGTAATGTTCATGCATATTACTAAGACACGGGTGTTAAAGAGAAAACGCGGGCTTTACTCACTAAACAACATATGTTATTAGCGTACGATATGTATCGCGTGGATAATATGCAAACACTATGGTAACTATCGCCCAGTTTAATGAAATAAAAAACCGATGCATAAGATATTAATCACGCCTCCTCCCTTATACTATCGCGGGGTTTGATATTATATAACATATGTATTATATTGTGAGCTTTAACATATGTATCGGCATATGTAATAAAACATATGTAATAAAACATAGCCGTGGGTAATGAAGTAATGCATGGCGTTAGAAAAATGACATGCGATTTTAGTAGAAATTAACGCCATGTATTAAGGGATGGAACCGCCACTTTAAAACACTTCTTTCTCTTTGTTTTAAAACGCATGCTTAGATTATTATTATTTTTTTTTAAAAACAATATATTAATATTACAATAAAACTAATTATAATATGTATTATAATTAGTTATTACTTTAATATTAATATTTTATTATTACTATTTTTGTTTAAAATAATAATAATAAATCGTTCTCAATTAAATAATAATTACCAATGAGTTATAAGATTTACAATTTAGAAGATCTTTTATAAATCTTGTCGTTTTTTTTTTTTTTTTTTAAAATAAATTTCTTTTGACAATATATGCATATGCAATAATCGTTTTTTTTAGAATCTATTTTAAACGCTAAAGAACTTAAAATGTTTGTATACATCTTAGAATTTTAACAATTTGATACGCGGATTCAATTCAGAATCGCGCTATCATTAAAATTTCTAAGCAAAACTTCGCAGAGTGGCACAAAATTTTAAAATAGAATTTAAAATCTATCACTTATACAAAATAAGTTTATACTTTAGACGATCGACCAGAAAAGATCATTCCTATAATAACATTGGAAGAACGCAGAAGACTGCTCACAACGCTACTGACAAACCAAAGACGCCAACCAAAACTGGAAACCAGAACAAGACGCAAAACGAAGCAAAAAGAGAAAAACAAGAAAAAGAAAGGACTTGACGTTTTATTAGAAGAAAGAACAATCAAAAATCAAGGGATGACTGATTCCATTGAAAAATACTCCTTCCATAACATCGACATGCTTAGAGAAAAACTCCTAGCAATCAACTGAGAATTGCGTAGGGTTGCCCCAATTTTGGGGAATGCAAAATTGAGGACAACACAGATCGTATCTTACCAGGAGATTGTAGATGGGTTGGTAGAACGTTTTGATCAGAAGGATCCAGAAACATATTTCCGGGACCTGGCTCAACTCAGGTAGACTGGTAGTCTGGAATCCTTTATTGCTGAATTCTTGAGACTCTCTGTCATGGTTCCTAATATGACAGAGAGATGTTTGGTTATGTTATTCACAGAGGGATTACAGGAGCCCTTAAGAGGGTTGCTTAGAGCATTTGATATTCAGTTCTTGCAAGGGGCCATCAAGAAAGCCAAGAACATGGAGTATGCAGCCTCTAAAGGGCAAGCGCAGCCTAAATATTCTACTGTATCCGCAGATGAGGTAACTCCACCAGTGGTTGAGGAAAGAAGAAAATCTACTGGGAAATATGACGAGATGTCTCGTCAGGATTTGAGGAGGAGACAACTGTGTTTTTGGTGCAAGGAGCCTTATAGTAGAGAGCACAATTGCTCTCTAAGGCCTAAGAGTAAGGTGAATCGTTCTATGTGGGTGTACCATGATGAGGTTGAGGCTGAGACTTCTTGTCGGTTTGCTGATTTAGAAGCGGATGAAGTTCAGAAGGTCTCTGCAGAGTTTGGTCTCGATACCAAACTATCTCCTATAGTGTTGTCCACTACTGTGCCACTTCCCACTGCTTTCAGACTGAGGGGATTAGTGGAAGGACAACGTTGTATTGCTATATTGGATACTGGAGCTACACACAATTTCATTCACGAGAGAGTTGCTCGTCAGTGTGGTCTTCAGGTTGAGGAGTTTGCGGGATTTCGAGTTAGGGTGGCCGATGGTTATACCCTTACCTGTTCCAGGCGCATTGATCATCTCTCTTTGTTCTTTGGTGATTATGAGTTGGCATCTTATTTTTATGTGCTCAATTTGGGGGAGATGGATGCGGTGTTAGGGATGCAGTGGTTACAAGGGATTAAGGAATTCTACCTTAGCTTGAGCACGTTGGAGATGAGATTTGAATATCAGGGTAGGAAGTATGTGCTACATTACCTCTCTGAGGGGAGTCTACGCACTATGTTTTCTTGTGCAGGAGATAGGGAGGATTCACAGAGGCATGAACCCTTTCAGATAGAGCAGGTTACACATCATGTTTCTCACTGTTCTCAGTTTCCCAGCTCAAATTAGCAGTTGGGAGCAGTTCACTTTGTGTACAATCCTTTGTTTGATATGGATATCACTGTCTTATGACAATCTGTTGTTCGAGCTCGGTGATAATCCCTTTCAGGTGATGAGTGGGGATGATGATATTGCTTGGGAGCCTATCAGTGCACCGGGTTATCAGACAGTTTCTATGGGTTGTCAGACAGGGTTTGATGAGCAGTTTACGGAAGTATACACTGTGAGGAGTGCATACAATTTTACTTTTGATCCTCACGTTAAGGATATCTACCAGTCGCAAAGTACATCGGTGCATCCATTTGACGATTGGTATGACAGTTTAGTTGGTGCGAAGATTGGAAGCAAGTTTAGGTTATCAGTTGAGTTACTTCCGTATGGTATTTCTGGTTCAGTCTCACCAGGTCGAGTGTTGAGTGCAGTTTCTCAGACTATGTTGATTGTGTTGTGGATGTTGGAGATATTTTTACAGGAGTTTGGTTATGACAGGGACACTACATGTGTCTATCCTTGGGATCCAGGTGGACTGTGTTGTGCATTTATTTTTTGATTGCTTGAGGACAAGCAATCTTGGGCAGGGAGGACTGTGATGTCCCCGAATTAGCAGTGTTTGTGGGACAGGTTTGTTAGCCCATCATAGCGACCCTTGTGGGCTAATCCTTTGTTTTGAGGGTCTGTCAGAGAGGACTTACTATTTTGGGTAAGTCAGTCAGAGCCAGTTTCTATTTTTGGATGATGAATTCCAATGTTTCAGTGTCAGTACATTGTGGGATGAGATTAGGAGATGCTTCCAGTCTTTAAATTTAATGATGGAATTATAAGTTATATCATTGGTATTAATGATATCTTATATTTAATGATAATTTATGTTTATTGAGAAGAATATCATTATATCATTTTATATCCTAAGTTCTTATGAAGGAATGATTTGAGTTATGAAAGGTGTGTTATTGAAGATAGGGATTTTGAAGTATTGTGGAGGAAGTTTGAGATTTCCCAAAAGTATTCGAAACATGTTGAAGAAACATCATCTTATGCTTTTATTACAAAAAACTTGGGCTCTGGAGAATTTGTTGAGGGGTTGGAAATCTGAAACTTTTCGAATTGTAAATTCGATTAAGTCTTTTGACACTTTGAATAGGATGATAAATCTGGTGAATTGTGTGTGTTGTTTCTAGAGATCAGCGTGTGTATTGGAGGCAGAATTTCTCAATTTGTGTAAGGAATTACGGTATTAATCTTCCAGTATTCAGCGCGGGTTACAGCTGGGCTCAAAGCTTTGACATTTTCTATGGACGTATCTCATTGCAAATGAGATTGGACGCTGCGTGAGATAGATTGGATGATGCGTGAGATAAGTTGGCTGTCGTGGGAGGTGAGAATGGATGCCGCGTGAAGGGTATGGACAATGCGGGTGAAGTAGAAACAAAACGCAGCCACCATGCAACCCATCAACACTACTTTGGAAGCCGCGGCCAGTTAGTGTAAAAGATTGCTGGAGGATGGCGATGCAAATTGTGAAAGGAACGTATGAATTTCCATGGGCTTAGGAGAACACGGTATTTACCAATACATTCAATTTGTAATTGGTTTGCAGAATTTATATAAGTTATTTGGTGACATTTTTATTATATAATCTTATTTCCAAAAATACAAAAAAACTTATATTTAATTTCTTCAAGTAAAGTTTTATAATTGCTCTTTGGGTAAGAAGTGAGTGTGAATTTGGAATTTAGTAGAAGAGCCTGGCAGGCTCTTCACAATACCACGACAAGTTTGATGTTCGTAATCAAGAAGCAGTTGTGCTACTTATGTTATGTGTCATTGATGAGATGCTTCTAAAAGTGTCGTAAGGTAAAACTACTACAGAGATCTGGAGTCACTTGAAGGAACTACACAAGACATCAGATAAAGGCAGAGCTTTATTCCTTAAAAATATGTTCTCAAATATGATCAATGACAAGATGACTTTGAAAGATCATATCATGAAGATCAAAGACATTTGTGATCAACTAGAGGCCATTGGTCGCAAGATGGGAAAAGAGGATATGGTGGTTATCATGTCGAAAAGCTTACCATGATCCTATGAGCACTTCATTGAAAATCTTAGATTACATTACCTCTTCCAATATTGATTTGAAGTTTGATGATTTGTGCAACAAGCTCTTACAACAAGTGAGGTGTAAAAATCAATTTGGTAGTAGTAGCTACACAGTTAGTGTGGAACATGCATTTACTTGCAAGGACAAAGGCAAAGACAAGTCCATTCAGCAGAAAGGACAAAGCGAAAATGATGATTCTTCAAAGAATCTATAATCTATCACATGTCATTTTTGTGATAAACTTGGTCATGTACAGAAGTTCTATAGAAAGCGGTTGGTTGATAAAAAATCCAACTAGGGGGAGTCTCAACAACAGGCTCTTGTTGCAGAGCGTTCAAAGGAGTCAGCCTTCTACACATTCGTGGCCTAAAAACCAGCAGATTTTGCATGGTAGTTAGTAGAATGACCATTAAGGGAGGTTATTAAAGTAATATTGTAATATTTAGCTCATAATGGTCATTTAATTAGTGTAATTAGTAACTTTCTATTCTATAAGTCTGTTAATTAGTTTTAGTAACTTTTGTTTGCCTTTCATTCTTGATCTTTTCTGTTATGGAAAGATCTTTTGTAATAAGTTGTATTGCTCTCGTTTGTTTAATACAACATTCAACTATCATTTATGTTGGAATTGGCTTCTGTTGGAGTTGTTGGCATTCATGTTTTGTCATTGATGTCAACATATGTTCAGTTGAAGTCTCAGTCAGATTGGTTGTCTCAGGCACAGGCAAGACTGACAGTCGTGTACGGACATTGTACGGACTATCAGAGGATGCGAGCACAAATATGTATTAAGGGACAAGCTGGGATCTTATATCTAAGGTCGCTTGAGTTTATGTTTTTGTTTGTTTGTGTTACAGCGGTTTTGGTGGAGACTGTTTGCAGAACAGTGACAGAGAATTATGACAGTGTTAGTCTCTGAGTTTTGTGGATAACACGGGTGCGAGCACGTTTCATGTTATGCGAGCTTGGGGAATGTCAGGAGACATATTGAGGAATGTTTGTTATGATTCTTGGGTCACAAGACTCTTGGTGATGTCAGATGTGGCGTGTGTTCTGAAGAAGACCTATTTGGGGCCGACTTTAGAGATGTAGCGTGTATTATGGATAGCGAGCGTGAATTGCGGATCTTGGATTATATTTGATGATTTGTAATTGATATTTACTTGTTAAAGGTACCGTGTGTATCTTAGCAAGGGGTTATGTAATTGTTTGTGCATTGGGGAAGTCTTAACTGGCCGATCTAATTGCTTATTGTAAACTTGTATAAAGGAAAGTTGTTTTCTTGATATGGAATGTGGATAGTGAAATGTGGAAGCTGCGAGCTTGTATTTGAGAAGTCTTTTGGATGTAGAGCAGAGATAGTGATTGATGAACTTCATTGGAACTGTTTAAGCAAAGCTAGTTGCTATCAGTCAGTTCACTGGATATTATATCTTTGTATACCTATATCTCAGACAGTGAGTCCTGAAGGTGGATTTAACTTTCTTTAGGCAGTGAGCATGTTGTTTCTCTTGACTCCTAACAGGGTATGTCCTTTAATAGGGATTGTGTATTGTATGTAATAATCAGCTCCTAACAGGGATACTATACTTTCAGTGCATTATTTGTGGGTGCTAATTCCCACCGGGGTTTTTCCCTTAACAAGGTTTCCTCGACAACAATTGGTTGTGTTATGGTGTTGTTATTATTGTGTTCAATATTGCATTTATCATTTGGTTTATAAAGTAAAAGTTTATGGCATACAACTGATCCCCCCCCTCAGTTGTATTGGTGATCTATTATTGCTAACAATTGGTATCAAAGCTTCTGGTCCTCTGAGAGAAAGCTTAGCAACATGAAGTGATCCTGAAAATCACGTTCTATAGGAAGGAAAGTCTGAAATTTGATCCTGAAAACTTTGATAGTTGGAAGAACAAGATGATAACTCATTTGCTGTGTTTGGGAATTGACTACTAGATGATTACAAAGAAAGATGAGTCGGTCAAGTTTGAAGATGAATTAGATAAAACTACTGATGATGAAAAGAAGTTGTTTTCTTGTAACATGGTTGCAAGAGAAGCACTGATTAGTGTGCTCTCTGAAGGAGAATTCACAGAGGTTAAAGATTTGGATTCTGCACATAAAGTTTGGTCAAGATTTGAGGCACTATATGAAGGAGATAACTTTACTAAGCAAGCGAAATTACAGAGTTGGAAGACAAAGACGGAAATCCTGAAAATGAGAGATGATGAGAATGTTAGAGCATATGTACAGAGGGCTACTGGGGTTGTTATAGGTATTAGAAACTCTGGAGGCACCTATAGTGAAGAAGTGATCGCAAAGATTCTTAGATCTTTGACACCTGTTTACAAAACTAAAGTGCAAGCGATAGAATGGATCATACCTTTGACGACGAACTTCAACAAAGAGATGTTGATTACTAAATTAACTACCTTTGAGGTCGCAGAGCTGGGAGATTCATTACCTAAGGCTGAATCAATATTCAAGGCGACTGCATAATAACAAAAAGACTTTATTAGGTCTTGCGAGCACTAGCAGAAGTGACTTGCACGAAGAGCTTGGTGAATATGTTGATGATTGGGAAACGATACAGGAAGAAGAAAAGAAGTTAGATGAAATTGTGGCCCTGATCGCAAGAAGAGAAAAGAGAGGTAAGCGTAAGTTTGAAGGAAAATTACCTTTGAAATGTTTTTCATGCAATAAGATAGGTCATTTTGCATCTAGATGTCCTACAAGGGTTCCTAAACATAAATCTAAGTTTCATAGACCTAATTACTCCAAGGATAAGGAATGTTACTATGCTAGTGAAGGTGTGTCTGATGATGATGTTGTGGATTATGATGAAATTGGATTTATTGCTATTAAAGATGATGAACCTATTCATAAAGAGAAAGCCCTAGTTTCACATGTTGAATAGAAATCTGAATGGATCACAGACAATGGTTGTTCACATTATATGACTAGTGATAGAAACAAGTTTGTTCAGCTAACTAAATATGATGGTGGTGTAGTCAGATTTGGTGACAATACTCCTAAGTTTATCATTGGAGTGGGATCGATTTCTCTTGATGGTAAAACTAATACTGATGATGTATTGCTTGTTGATGGACTTAAGCATAGCTTGTTGAGTGTTGGAGAGCTTGTAGACAAGGGTTATCATTTGAAGTTCAATGATGGGAAATGTTCTATCAGAATTCAGATAGGAGATTTGATCGCATCAGGTACTAAGTCAAGAGGTAATGAGTTTGAGCTGAATACTGCAAAAGTTTCTTGTTTTGTTGCGAAGGTTGATGACAGTTGGTTATGGCATAGAAGATTTTGTCATATAAATTTTGATAACATTGTGAAAGCAAGTATGACAAATGTTGTTAGAGATCTACCGAAGATTGTGAAACCTTCTAACACTATGTGTGATGGGGAAACAGACTAGAAGCAGTTTTAAAAGCAAATCTTACTCAGCAAAAGGGAAGTTGGATCTGGTGCATACAGATCTGTGTGGTACTACAAGAACAAGATCTTACTATGGTGAAAGGTATTTCATACTTTTTATTGATGACTTGTCTAGGACAATGTGGGTTGCATTTCTTAGAAAGAAATTTGAGGCTTTTGATAAATTTAAGATTTTCAAAGCAAAAGTTGAGAATGAATCAGGTTTAAGATAAAATGTTTAAGGTCCGATAGAGGTGGAGAGTTTACTTCAAATATGTTCAATACCTACTGCGAAGAGCATGGAATATACAGGCAAACATCTGCTCCTAGGACACCATAACATAATGGGATTGCAGAGCGAAGAAATAGAACTATATTAGATGCTGCCAGAACTATGTTGCTTGAAGGAAATGTGTTGCATGTTCATTGGAGAGAAGCTATTGGTACCGCAGTTTACACTTTGAACAGAATTCAGATCAGAGAAGGCACTAATAAAACTCCTTATGAACTATGGTTTGATCATGCTCCTACTGTGAAATATTTCAGAATATTTGGTAGTAAATGCTATATCAAAAGGGATGGTGAGATAGGAAAGTTTGATGCTAGAAGTGATGAAGGAATCTTCCTTGGTTATTCCACTAAGAGTAAAGCTTATAAATGTTTCAATCTAAGATTGAGGAAGATAATTGAAAGTGCTTATGTAAGGATTGATGAGAAGTTTCAGATTCAGGAAAGAATATATAACTATAGCCAGACTTCAGATAACAGGGAGGATACTGCAAATCAAGAAGAACCTTTTGAGGTTGATCATGAGATCGAGGTATGTCTGAATGATTCAAATGATCGTACTGAAATTCCAAAGACACCAAGGTATGTTAAGAAAAACCATCCTGAAAATCAAATTATTGGCAATGCAAATAGAGGCATGACGACAAGATCTAGATTAAGAAATGAGATTTGTTTCATTTCTCAAGTAGAACCAAAAACTACTGATGAGGCATGTAGAGATGAATCTTGGACTAAAGCAATGCAATAAGAATTGGAATAGATAAGGAAAAATAACACTTGGGAATTGGTTCCTAGACCGAAAGACAAGGATGTTATAGGGACTAAATGGGGTTTTAGAAACAAAATGAATGAAGAAGGACTGGTTGTAAGGAATAAGGCAAGACTGGTTTGTAAAGGCTACTCGCAACAAGAAGGCATAGACTTTGAAGAAACATTTGCTCCTGTTGCTAGGCTTGAGGCAGTGAGATTATTTCTTGCTTATGCTGCACACAAAGACTTTAAAGTATATTAGATGGATTTGAAATCTGCATTTTTGAATGGAGATCTATAGGAAGAAGTATATATTGAGCAGCCTGGTGGATTTCCTTTGACAGATGATGACGACATGGTTTGCAAATTGAAGAAGGCTTTTTATGGACTGAAACAAGCACCTAGAGCATGGTATGCTAGATTGGACAGGTATTTACTTCGTCTTGGTTTCAGAAAAGTTAATGCAGACTGTAATTTGTATTTAAGCACTAGTGAAGATGGAATCTTAATAGTTGAAGTTTTTGTAGATGATATCATTTTTGGAGGTAATGATGAAATGAGTAAGAAATTCTCTAAGGAAATGGAAAGTGAATTTGAGATGTCGATGATTGGTGAAATTAAATTTTTTCTTGGGTTGCAAATTAATCAGAACAAGAATGGTATTTTCATTTCTCAAACCAAGTATCTTAAGTAAATGTTGAAATTTTTTGGAATGGAAGAGTGTAAACCTGATGGAACACCTAAGGTTATTGGTTACAAGCTACTACTACTAATGAATCTCAAAGTGTTTTTCAGACAAAGTACAAATCCATGATTGGAGGCTTACAATATCTAACTCACGCTAGACTAGATATTACTAATGCAGTTGGAATTGTGGCAAGATATCAAGCAGATCCTAAAGAGACTCATTTTGTTGCAGTAAGGACAATATTTAGATATCTGAAAGGAACAGTGGAATATGGCTTATGGTATGAAAAATCTGATGATTTTGTTTTGCATGCTTATACTGACGCTAATTGGGCAGGAAGTGTTGATGATAGAAAGAGCACAAGTGGTGGTGCATTTTTCTTGGGAAAGGTTGGTTTCCTTGTTAAGCAAGAGGCAAGATTGTATAGCTCAGTATACTGTTGAATCATAGTATGTTGTTACGCTATAAATTGCACACAGATTGTTTGGATGAAGCAGATGCTGAAAGACATTGTGATAGATTTTGAAGAGCCAGTGGTTATTCATTGTGATAACACTAGCACAGTGAATATGTCAAAGAATCCAGTTATGCATTCAAAGACTAAACATATTTCAATTATCATTTCTTGAGAGACAAGGTTGTAGAGAAGGAGATTAGTAGCACAAAGGAACAAATAACAGATATATTTAAAAAACCTTTGCCAAAGGATGCCTTTGAGTATCTCAAAGGTATGCTTGGGGTGAGAGCCCCTCCTTGCGAGAACTAATTGATGCAAGAATGCATCAATCCACTAGATTTCAGAGCTATATCATTTCTTGGACTTGATGTTTGAATCCACTCCTCAGGCAGAGTGATCGCAGTAACAAAATAGAACACATTTGGGTGTTTAAGCACATGGTTGCTGCAGGCATGAAGATTTGAAAAAGCTACACCTTGCAAAGGTGAGATGGTCAGAGATAGAGTAATGTCACCATTTGCCATTGATGTCAAAGGGGGAGAGATCCAGTGGAAAATCCCTACTGTTTTAGGGAGAGTTGTGAAGAGTATATTGAGATGGGTACTTTTGGATTGATGGATTTTCTCATGTGTTGCCATCAATGCCAAAGGGGGAGATTGTTGGAATTGGCTTCGGTTGGAGTTGTTGGCATTCATGTTTTTTCATTGATGTCAACATATGTTCAGTTGAAGTCTCAGTCACACTGGTTGTCTCAGGCATAGGCAAGATTGACAGTCGTGTACGAACTATCAAAGGATGCAAGCACAAATATGTATTAAGGACACGCTGGGATCTTATATCTAAGGTCGCTTGAGTTTATGTTTTTGTTTGTTTGAGTTACAACGGTTTTGGTGGAGGCTGTTTGCATAACAGTGACAGAGAATTATGATAGTGTTAGTCTCTGAGTTTTGTGGATAACATGGGTGCGAGCACGTTTCATGTTATGCGAGCTTGGGGAATGTCAGGAGACATGTTGAGGAATATTTGTTATAATTCTTGGGTCGCAAGACTCTTGGTGACGTCAGCTGTGGCGTGTGTTCTAAAGAAGACCTATTTGGGGTTGACTTCAGAGATGTTGCGTGTATTATGGATAGTGGCGTGAATTGTGGATCTTGGATTATATTTGATGATTTGTAATTGATGTTTATTTGTTGAAGGTACCGTGTGTATCTTTGCAAGGGGTTAGGTAATTGTTTGTGCATTGGGGAAGTCTTAACTGGCCAACCTAATTGTTTTTTTGTAAACTTGTATAAAGGAAAGTTGTTTTCTTGATAAGGAATGTGGACAGTGAAATGTGGAAGTTGCGAGCTTGTATTTGAGAAGTGTTCTGGATGTAGAGCAGAGATAGTGATTGATGAACTTCATTGGAACTGTTTAAGCAAAGCTAGTTGCTATCAATCAGTTCTCTGGATATTATATCTTTGTATACCTGTATCTCGGACAGTAAGTCCTGAAGGTGGATTTAACCTTCTTTAGGCAGTGAGAATGTTGTTTCTCTTGACTCCTAACAGGGTTTGTCCTTTAACAGGGAGTGTGTACTGTCTAACAGGGCTAAATCTCCTAACAGGGATACTATACTTTCAGTGCATTATTTGTGGGTGCTAATTCCCACCGGGGTTTTTCCCTTAACAGGGTTCCCTCGACAACAATTGGTTGTGTTATGGTGTTGTTATTATTGTGTTCAATATTGCATTTATCATTTGGTTTATAAAGTAAAAGTTTATGGCATACAACTGATCCCCCCCCTCAGTTGTATTGGTGATCTATTATTGCTAACAATTTCAACTTGTTATTTTTCTGAGTGAATGAATATTAAATATAACTCAATGCAACTTGAAAATTCATTTTCAAAATCTTTGTGGCTCTTTTATATCTCTTGTTTATTAGAAATTATCTCCCACATCTTTTAGAGGTGGTCTGTGATTTTGCATATTTGTTTTCATGTCTCCCACCATTTGAAATCATAATTTATGTTTGAGGAATCCAAGTTTTAATAATCCGGGTCATCAAATTTTAAATTGTTTTCTCAAAAAATATAATAATCAAATGAGCAGTTGGAGCTTCTTCTTAAGGAAAACTTGCAATGGTATGTGTCAAGATAGATTGGACCAGAATCTGAACATGCAAAAACATCTATCCAAGAAATGACTAAATTCACAAAATTAAATGGATTGTTGTACAAACTGCAACCATTTATCAGCTATATGTGTTGTCCTCCCATTATGAGAACAAGAGTTCTTATTTTTGGCTCCACGAGATGATCTATCAAGTGATTTATTCCCACTGGGCAAGTGTTCTTTTTAAGTGATTTATTTCCACTAGGCAAGAGTTCTTATCAAGTGATTTGGAAGAACCAACTCCGTGTTGAAAAAGCTCTGCACACCTTGACAAACTTTGTTTTCATATTCGTAGTTTAGAAGAATGTGATTCATCACTTTCTCATTGAAGAACAAAAGGCAGTGAGGCTGTCCCTAAAACCACCTAGTTTTCAGTTGCTCTATTGTCAACATTTTGCTTTGAACGGCAAACCTTTAAGAAATCCAAGCCTTTGACACTATTTTGATACTCAAAACTTTTGCATCTGCATCTTCAACCTTGTTGCCAAACTTACCTTCAGAGTTACTCATCACTGAAACTTGTAGCTTGTTGCAGTCAAATAATATCCCCTTCTAAAAAAAGTTTAAGTGAATCCTCGTAGCTTTGATAATGGTCAGGTTACTCATATTTACAAGACTTCAAACAATTTCAAATTTTTTAGAGTTTAAGGACTATTATACAAGTATGAACAAGCTCAATCACTCATGTCTTATAGAAATTTTATGCGTCTCCCTTTTGCTAGGTTTCATTCCTATTTATCTAAGAGAAAATAGCTGCAACAAGTAGAATTGGTGGTAGACAAAGGGATCCTTGCTGGAAACATGGGACACTAGGTGCAGTGCGAGGAGAGGTTATTTGTATCTATTGCACTAAGCCTATGAACAATGGCATAAATTGACTCAAATATCACCTCGCACGTATCATTTGTCGGGATGTCAAGCCATGGGAATTATGTAGTGAAGAGATTGAGAAGGAGGTGAGAGCAATGCTTGCAACATATAAGAAAAGGAAGGCAAATAAAAAGAGAACAAAGGCAATGGCAGCCCCAATTGTAGATCTCAATTCTACAGGGTCATAGGGAGATTTGTGGGCCTTTTCTTCCATTGGGCCATGGATTACGAGGTTCAAGAAGTATGGGAAGCCACATTTCCAGTTTTTTTGTTCTCTGTAAAACTCCTTGTGCACAACCTAGATTGCAAGGTACTATATGGAATAAAGACATGCGGCGAAGTTGGTATGTGTGAGTTTTTTGTACCACAACAATATTTTGTTCAATGTTGCTTCTAGTCCTTATTGGGAACAAATGGTCATTGCATTGACTGTGAAAGGTAAGGGGTTCAAGGATCCAAGTTGTCATGAGTTGAGTGAGCCATTTTTGCAAGATGAGGTCCAAAACGCACGCTGACTAGTGGAAGAACAAAGGAGAATTTGGGAAAAGAAAGGCTGCACCATTGTATCTAATATGTTGATGTCTCCAATGAAGTAAAAAATGCAAAGACTCTGTGCAACATGTTGGATGAGGTGGTGATGGAAGTGGGAGTGCAAAATATCATTCAAATTGTGATTGACAATGCAACTGCATATGTGGTAGGTGGTAAACTTTTATAGGCAAGGCACCCGACATTATTTTGGAGCCCTTGTACTGCCCAGTGACTTGACTTGCTCCTTGACGACGTAGGGAAACTAAGTTGGGTGAAGGTGGTTGAAGATGGAAGAAATATCACAAATTACATCTACAACCACACATGGTTCCTAAATCTTATGAAAGAGCACATTGATGGTAATGATCTTATGCAAACATGAGTCACACACTTTGCTATTATTTTCTTCACTTTGCAAAGCATATTAGCTACATTGCCCAACATTGAGCACATGTTTGTAAGTGAAAAATGGTTGGAGAGTCCTTATTGTAGGAAACCTAAATAGAGAAGGTCATGACGACCATGTTTGGTGATAGATTTGCCAAAATCATGGAGGAGATCATCAATGTAAGTTTTCAAACTTAGATTGATGATTTTTTTTAAAAATTTTCTAATATTACAATTTGCTGATTTTGTTATTTTTTTTATATTTAGGTTTCAGACCGTTGGTTAGGGTTCTACAATTGGTGGATGGGGATCAAAATTCCATGGGGTATCTATATGAGGCCATGGATAAGGCCATTGAAGTAATTCAATATTTGTATGGGTCAAATAAGACCAAATATGAACCCATATGGTGCATAATTGATCAAAGGTGGAACCAACAACTCTACCAACATATTCATGTTGTTGCCTACTTTTTGAGCCTCGAGTTTTATTTCTTGCCTCCTTTCAAAGCAGATGCAAAGGTTCTTGTTGGCCTCAACTCATTTATTGCGAGATTGGTTGATGATGAGAACCTTTGGGATCTCATACTTGATGAGTTACTGAACTATAAGAAGGGAAAATGGTCATTGTTTTCTTCAAATGATTGCACTCATGGGAGAGACACCTTATTGCCAGGTAAAAAAACGTGATTAAATTTATTTTACCATTTATTGCAATTTTTAAGTTTATTAAAATTCTTACTAAGTTATAAATGACAATTTATATTTGTGTAGATTTGTGGTGGGAAGATTATGGTGCCACAATGCCTAATCTCTAAAAGCTTGCCATCCACATTTTATCTCGACCTTGTAGTGCATTTGGTTGAGTGCAACCGGAGCGTTTTTGAGACCATTCACACGAAGATGCACAATAGGTTGACTCAAAAGCACTCCAATGACCTTGTTTGTGGTACAACCTTCAGTATATGAAAAGAACGTACAAGGGCCGGTTTCACATGGAGCACTTGACCTTGATGACATTGATCAATATTCAAATTGGATTGGTGAGCCTAATGATGTTGATGTGGATCCATTGTTAACTGATGATGAGTTAGCGGATTTGAGAGGGAGGTAGTTGAATGGGAAGCAAAAGTGGTAGTATATGAAGAGGCAGAAGGTGAGTTTGGTCATCCAGTAGAGGCTAAGGATATTGCAGCTATACCATCTACTTCAGCAACAGCCACATGACGACATCAAATTTTTCGAGCTTTAGTCAGACAAAATTTATGATTTATAATTTTTGTTGATACCAAAACTTGAAATTAATATGTATAGAGAGGTTGTACTTGTTTTGTGGTCTATGATATGTATTGAACTCAAATTTTGATTTATATATGATGGAAATCAGTAATATGTTCTACAAATTCAGTATATGTATGTTTTTGAAGAATATTTTAAAAAAACTATGAATTTTCAAATGCAAGATAAATTTTCTGAGTTATTGCCAAGTTTTTCTCGAGTTTTTGCTGAGCTTCATGTTTTCAAAATTTTTGGGCCTTGCGAGTTATTTTCAGTTCTGAGTTTTTCAATTATTGCTCCATCAATCTTGGGATCTTTCTTCAACATTGCATTAAATGGCTTGAAGATTTCAGCCAATCCTAAGATAAATTTCTAAACAAAATTAATCTTACTAGACAAGATAAGATAAGATAAGATAAATCTATTAATATCCAACAAAAGACCACAAACGATCAAAGGGACTGCCAAGTACAACAAAAAGGGGGGCCAACTTATAGCAGGGACACCAAACGGTGCCCTAAGAAGAAAGCAACAACTGAAATAAAAATAGAGAGAAGGGTCCAAAGGGAAAGAAAAGAAATCCCCTCGAACCCAATTAAGGGTTCCGAACAGCCGTGAAGAACTTCCAAACTGAAGGATAAGCAATAGGACCAATCAGAACCCTAGATCGCGTTAGAGTCATCTTGGAAGAGGAAGGTTGCTGCAGAAAGAAGCCTGTCCTGGGCCTCACAGATTTGGAATATGATGCAGGCCCAATCTGACGCTGGTAACCTGTGCTAAATGAAGCCTTGTGAAGAAGGAAGTAATGAGCGGACAGGGCAGGGGCATCACAGGATGTCGGTGCTTGAGTGTGTGGTCCCGAAGCCTTAGGGATTCCTCAAAGTAAAGGGCAAGGCACCTCTGGTCTGTACATCTGAAGAAGGTGGAGAGCAACCACGCCTCCCTTAAGAGGTAGTAGAACCTCCCTCTGATCTCGTAGTATAGAGGACAACGAAAGATGAAGTGCTCCTCAAACTCGACCTCCCCAATGCTGCAAAGCTGACAAATCCTGTGCACTTTGTCAATATGATGTTCGGTCTCGCAAGGGAGCTAATGCGAACCCGCTTTGAAGGAGCCAAGGGGGATCCTGAGGGGATGAGGCCAGTGGTGGGATAAGTAGGAAGGGTAGACAATGAGTTCGTCCTTCAGATCTAGAAAGTTCTCTACATAAAAGGCCATCTTAGGGCGAATGCCCTTGTGGGGGTTAACCCAAATAGTGTGAATGAACTGCCTGTAAATGTCATCTCTGATGTACCTATTCAGCTCCTGGCGGGGGCGATGATGGGGGGGGCATTGAGAGAGTATTGGAAGGGAGGAAGGCGATCCATAACAATCCCAATAGACCCAAGAAGGGTCGAAGTCTGAGAAAACCATCCGCGAGCTTGACCAGAGGAGACAACAGAAGCAATGATAGACTTTGAAGAACAATAGGTAAGGTAGGGGTATCTGTGACGCCCCTCACCCGAATCAGCAAAGCCCTAAAGGCGGTGAAGATACCAGACCAGATCAAGGATGGCCTCAAGATTGAATGGAGGCGCCCCAAACTCTGCAAGAATAATGTTGTGCGGGATGGATTGCTTGCACCGGATGATGCGCCGGAAGAGAAGAATTTGAACCCACTCGACAGAGACCCAATCCAAATCCGGCAAAGGACCCCACACCATCGAACCATAGAGAACAATAGGTCTGATGATTGTATGCATAAGTGTCATCTTGGACAAAGTGTCCTGGAAATGGTGTTGGAAACACTGTCGCTCAAGGAGGGCCAACGAACCATACCCCTTATTTATTTGCTGCTAAAGGAAGGGTCTCATGATAAAACGGGGCCTAGAGAACTTGACCCTCGTATATGTGTATGAGGATGAGATCTCCACCTCTAAACCCTTCAAGAAGAAATGGAGGTGAGAGGTCTTAAGAGCATTGAAGACCATCACCTTGGTCTTCTCCAAATTAACTGTCAAATGCTGCAACTCGCAAAAGGATGCAAGATTGTCCAACTGTCTTTGCAAACCCTTCAGAGAGGAGGCTAAAAGAACGATATCATCCGCAAAGAGCAGAATAGAGATCATAACCTAGTCAAGAAGGCAACCGTCCCCAGGAAGAGTGTGGTCCTGAAGATACCTCTCGGGCTCGTCAATGTAGATAACGAAGAGAGTAGGCGACAAGGGGCAGCCTTTCTTAACCCCAATAGTGCTTCTGATGAAGTCCAAAAACCCAAAAGGGGTCTTGAGATGACCCAAAACCATCTCGTAGAGTCTCATGATAGTTGCCAAAAGAGTCTCTGAAATACTGATATCCCGAAGCCTCTGAAAAAGGGTCATCCTAGGGACAGAGTCAAGGCTTTGTGGAAGTCCACAAAGCAACAATACACCTTCGAGGAGCGATAGTGTGCCTCCTCAATAATGCCTCGAAGAGTCAAGATGTGATCCATAGTTTGATAATCCGGTCTGAAACTTGCTTGCCCCTTGGCCCGGATGGGACGGCGATCCAACTCTCAATAGAATAATATGAAGTCGTGGCGTACAGCTTGGAGAAGGTGTGTCTTACCATGATGGTCGTGTAATTATTTGGGTCCAAGGCAGAACTCGCCTTGTGGATTGAATGGATGATGTAGTGCGCCCAAAAAGGGGGGAAACCTGTGCAAACAACATGGTCGAAGAGATCAGCTAAATAGGACCCCAAAATTGTGAGGTCGTGTTTAAAGAACTTGACCTGAAAGCACTCCTCGCTAGTCGCCCTGTTAGAGTTCATAGCTCTGACTGCCTCCTTGATAGTGGTATAGGAGAAAAGGTGACAGTGAGGGGTGGGGGTGTGACCTGGAAAGGGTGCTGACCGGGGACATCATAGAGCGCAAAGGTATGGGAAACCAATAAACCGTGATCAAGCTCGAGGGGGAGGGGGTATGGCGAGGAAAGAGGGTACGCCAGAAAAATTTGGGAGAACTGTGGAGGGAGGCAAGAAGGGTACGTTTACGTTGGGAAATGTAAAGACGCTTCTTATGGCAGAGGAGCTGGCGATAGGAGGTCTTAGGGGAGGTGTAAGACTGGTGGTGAAGCATGAAGGCCGATCGCAGGTCCGATGAGAGGCCTTACAACCTTCATCATACCATTTGTTCATAGGGCCTCCCAGATGGTTGCGGACGGACAAGAGAACTTGGTGGCGACGCACCCCAAGGTGGAGAAGAGGAGATAAGGGGGAAGAAGTTGTTTGAGATGGTGGGTAAAAATGTCGGGATCACCATCATCAAAGCGAACAACGGTGCGGGGAGGGGGGGGTAGGGGCATGGGGGGGAGGGGGGAGAGGTGGGGATGGGGAGTACAAGGGATGGAGAGGCGAAGTAGAGCATGGTTGGCCAGAGGGAGAGGGTAACAAAGAAGTGGCTAATGAAGGGGATAAAGGGTTGTCGGGAAAGAGCATAATCCACCACGCTAGTGCCACCACCATGAGGCCTGCACGTGAATAAGTGTGATCTAGGAAAACAAGATAGCCCATTAAGGACCACTAGGTCCAAAGACTCACTGAGTTGTAGAAAATGTCTGCCATATTTGGTAAGGGGAACATTCGCATCCTCGGAAAACCAGTGGAGCCCCATAACATCCGGATCTAAGTCCTCAATGCATAGATAGTCAACCATCCTATTGTGAAGGGGAGTCTGTGCTATCTGAGTTCTGGCATTGAAGTCCCCGAGGAGAACTTCCCCAACTATAGAGAACTGGGTGATGCTGTCAAAGAGGTAAGAGAAGGGGTCCCCTTCAGGGCCACTATGGATAGCATAGGGGGAGGACGTTGGAGGAAAGTAGCAAACCCCAAAAAAGATGTCTCTGGCATGCACAACCTTATGACATAATCGGACCCACATGAATCTAGCAGAGGCGTCCAATAGGACAGCAAAAACCAAACCACGAAGTTGGTCCCTAACAAGGCAAGCAACCCCTCCTGAACTACGGACCCCACCAGAACTCCTAGTCTCATTCCTGAAAGTTGAAATCTAGTGAAAACTAGTAAAGGTAGGGAGAAGTCAAACAAGGCTCTCATGAGTCTCAGTGAGGACAAATCCGAGGAATCCATAGTATCCAAAAGAAGACCGAGTGAGGACCAAATTGAATCATTGCAGTTCTAGCATCTAACCTATAAAGCCTGGGTCGACAGAATACCCCCCGCATTCTGACTCTTGGAGCGTCATTTAGCGGCCGCAATCGCGGATCTGGTCTCCTAGCCAAGAGGAGAACTGTCTCAAATTACCATCCTAAGATTCCTGATCACGACTCACTTGTCATCCTGCTGTGCAGCAACTACAAGAGCTCTGGCCTATTTAAGTTCTGTCACTTGGGATCTAGTAAGATACTCATCGAGGAAAATCTTCGAGGGTACAGAAAAGAGTTTCCTATGTGCCTTGAGCACACGTACCCTGTCCGAGGAATTATGAAATCGTAGAAACGGGGTGGAATCATATCCAACCCACCCTCTCAAGGGATATGTTAGGAAGCTCAAGTTGGTAACAGAGAATTGCGTATGCAACATCCAAGGGTCGATGGTGATTGGCAGGAGGCCACGAACCTTCAGATTGAGTTCCCGTGTTCTCCTTACTCTTTCTTCTGCAAATTTGGAGTGGACTAATGCCTCAACCCCAACAAGAGGAGTACCCCCACCTTTACAGACTGAAGCCCACGATTTCAACTGTCTTTTCGTCTCTGATTTAACTTTTTAAGTGAGTCTTGCTTGTTGTCAAGTTCGGATTACTTTGCCTGCAGCTTGGTAGTGATAGGGTTAACTTCCCCCTGCTCTGTGAGAAGGTGACGAAGCTCACTATTTTCTGTTTTGACAATGGAGAGCCTGCTGGAGACATCCTTTACTTCACCCTTCAACAGTTTATTCTCTGTCTCCAAATTACAAACCCTCTCCAATAACTCTGTTAATGTCTTATCCATTACCTTCATCAATAAAATCTCTGCCTCCATCTTACTAATCCATTCCAGTAATTATTTCCTTTGATATGTATGCAAAGGAGTAAGAGAGTATGAGTATGAGATTCTGATGGATCCATGGTTGACAAAACTCAGACCACACAGAAGACTCAGATAGCTTAGACAATAAAAGAACAAAGGCCAAGAATGAAGAATCGACAGAAAAATCAGACAAGAAATTTCAGACCACATAGAAGACTCAGACATGGACGGGCTCAGACAGCTCGATTCTCCGCGAAATCAGACGTCGGGCCAAGGATGAAGAATCAGACAGAGAAATTAGACAAGAAAAGGTAAGATCAGACGCCGCTAGAAGCCATAAGCCAGACGGCCAGAAGGTAGATCAAAACCCTAACAGAAGAGGAATAAGTTGGCCAGACAAAGATGTCGCACACAACCCAAACATAGAGCATAAGGCAACACAACCCGCAGACAATAGCTTCGTAGACCGTTCATAAACAAACGAAAATGCAAAGAAGTCGAAGAAAACAGAAAACCACGACCAGAGAAGCAGCTAGAGGAGCACGACCAGAAAACGACGATAAAACAAAGAAAAACAAACGAGAGCCCAACCAGATGCGGAGGAGCCATAGAGCCACGGTCTCAGCAGACATTGTGACTAGAAAAGTACGCTAGGATCAACTCCGAGAGGAGGCATGGTCGCATCGCGTAAGGAAGAAATTATACTAGAGGGTTTTGACCTCACAAATCCAGCCTAGGGTTTCAGACATTTTTTTTGCAAATTCCTAGGGCATCGCGTCGAAAACTAGTTTCAATCTGTTCTGTTCTTTCGTTGATCTGTTCTTAATGTTCTTTCGTCGATCTATTTTGTTCTTTCGTCAATCAATTGTTTCGTCGATCAAATCTATCGTCGTTGATCTGTTTTGTTCTTTCGTCAATCAATTCTTTCATCGATCACTTCATTAATCTGTTCTATTCTTTCGTCGATCAATTCTTTCGTCTATCAATTCTTTCGTCGGCCAATTGTTTAGAAGAAACTAAGAGAATGTGAATTTGAAGTCTAACTCTTTCTTGCTCCCAAGGAAATGGATCTTCATGATAACTTGAATTCTTTCTCGATCTATAGATATACCTCTCTTAGAAATCCAATGTCCCAATAATTTACCTTCTATTACCCTAAAAATAAATTTCTTTGAATTCAAGGAAATACCATGCTCTCTCCATTGTCGTATTATTGTCCTCGAGTCAGTCATGTTCTCCATAGTTCTTAGAAAACACGGTCAAGGACTCAAAACATCCATGCAAATAATAATTCACATGCTAATCAAATCTTTGAATGCAATATCTCAAGCATGTTCAAATGTAGCCCCTAAATCTATCAAATTGAATGACATCTTTTCGTATGCAAATGTTGCCTATTTTGTTGTATAAGTTGTCTTTACCCGGGCTTTAAAATTTGCTATCACTTGATGATGTCTTGAATAGCTATTTAAGAAAGATGTTATCAATGAACCATTGAAAATTTGTCAAACCTCATCCAAAGAAGGGAGAGGGTAGTTATTCTTATTTGAAACCCTATTTAGATTCTAAAAATCAACACACGTTAATCTCTTCATTTTTTTTCTCAACTGGAAGAAGATTAAGAACCCAAGTGGAATGGCTAATAGGAAAAATGATCCAACTGATACAACTTTTGTACTCCTTTAAAGATTAGTCTTTGTATTTGATGAAAATGTTTTGACACTTGGCTTCAAAGTAATGGTATGTTTCATGATGGAGTTGTCAAAATCTTTGAAATCTACGTAAGTCTAAGAAATAACATCATGGTAATCTTGAAAACCTTGTATGATTCCTATCCTCTTTGCTTCTATAGTAATTGTTCCCAAGAAAATATTCTTAAGATCATTTCCTATCCTTAAGTGGTAAGGATCATGCTGTGTACTTTTAGAAGAAACTGGTTTAAGGCTATGCTTATTTTTTGATTGTCTATGTTGAACAACCTCTCTAACGAGATCATGCCTTAAGGAATGCTATTTGTCCTTAGATTTACTACCCCATTCTCATCTAATTCAATAATTCTTGCTGATCTTCATCTAGAATATGTCTCAAAGATATTTGAGTTTGTGATGTGTTGGTCATTCTCAAATACCTAGAAATTCTTGATATTATTCGGACCAAAAGAGATTGAAAAAAGCTCAATTTAAATATTTATTTACTATTCTTGAGCTCATGCTTCTTGTTCTAGCACTAAAAGCCACGACCAAAGACAAATTCAAGCTCTTTAAGATCCATTGATGTCAAATCCATTTACGAAACTGTCTATTTTCAGGATTGATATATTATATATTCCTCTATAGTATCTGTTGATTATGAAGTCTCTTTGTTTCAGCACTGTTTGCTGTTTCTACTTCTTTCTTTTTGGAACATTGAAGGAATTGCAGAGAGGAATAATGCTGCATGGATATGTGTCTTTCCTTCCTAGTGCATGCTTCCTTGGTTTTTCATGGATTTTTAAAATTACTTTCTGAGACCTGTGTATTCATCTGTGGCATGGTCTGTGTTTTCTGCTCCTGGGTTTTGGCAATGTCTTAACCATTCTGTGACTCTTTATTCTGTCTGCGGGGAGTCTGTTTGTCTGTGTTCCTTTGGAAGATCCTAGCAAGATGCCTGTAGGAAGGGCAGAGTCAGCATTGGTTGGGATATTCTCATAAGCAGGTTCTTCCATTCAACTCCCCAAATTCAAAAGAAAACCTTTTAGAAGCTGGTTTCTTGTAAACCACCCCCGGATTGGCTTTTGCAAGTTCTGATTGGTATTACATATTCATACATGGCCTGGTATGAATATGATAGAAGAACCTGCAAGTTATGATAAAATTACATGAATTTTATTAAAATTCATAATCCTCTTAAGTCATCAGCCATGAGGGCCTTATTCTCATTAAAAATAAAAGACCACTCTTTTATAAATAACTTATTACTTTATTCAACTAGGCAAGTGTGCCATGGGGCCACTTTACTTTTATTTTATATAATATAAAGTAACTTAATTTAATCACTTTAATATTTATTTATTTAACCCTACTATAGACAATAATTTAATTATTCCAATTCATTCGTAAACTCCCTCATCTGGACTCCACGCTGAATTCTGCCTAATGCCACTAGTCCACAGATGATGTCTGAATGCTACGAGCTGACAGTGTCCCCCTAAAATTTAGGGATCGTCACTAAAAAATAGGAATGACAACCAAAGTCTCCAGATTGATCCCGAAGGTCCCTTGATATGTTCCGGTCAACTCCAAGTCAATCCCTAAAAAGTAGGAATCCCTCCTAAAATTTAGGAGACTATCCCAAACTGTCCAAAATGGCTTACAAAGTCCCTGCGTGGCTCCACAAACCCCTAGATGGGTCCCCTATCCACTCTATTGACCTACGGGAACCTGTATAATAGGCCAATTCTACTAGAAACACTAACACTAAGAAAGGCCCAAAAATGAGGACATTACATCTAAGTTACCGATTCGGATTTGGGGACGGATTCGAGCTCGCGAATCCGGTTCGTGGATTCGCGAAAAAAAAATTTGCCGTTTGGGTTCGTAGGGGTTCGTGAGTGTATATATATATATATATATATACAAAAAAGAAGAGAAATATACATAATTCTAAAACTAAATCATTTCATGAATCTATGATACTTGATCATTGATCAATGCAAAATCTCAAAGATTCAAAACATTAAAATTAAATCATAACATCAGTTCAAGTATCATTGTTTGAAGTTCAACTAATGGATTAATGATTTATTGATATAATGATATTCACTTCTTCATCATCATCATCTTCTATATGGAGCCTAATAAGACTCGAAGGTTAATTTTTCCCCACTTTTATTGGCGCAGTTTCCACCCCAAATTATTAAATGGGGGTTTGGGGGCAAAGCCCCCAAGA
>MU223439.1:96053-107168 GCA_018584345.1 Thuja plicata | reverse complement strand
TTTTATATCTCTCTCTCTCTCTCTCTCTCTCTCTCTCTCTCTCTCTCTCTCTCTCTCTCTCTCCATGTTGTCTGTTGCAACATGGAAGACATTAATTTAGTCTATATAAGTATACATTTAATTATTTTGTTTTAGGATTAAATGGTTAGGGTTGAAAGTTAAGATTAAGATTAGGGTTGAAGATTTAAGATTAAATTACGGTTAGAGTTAGGGTTTACATCATGGTTAATATTATGGTTATGGTTAGGGTTTTCAATAGGGTTAGGATTTAAGGTTAGTGTTTTCATTAGAGTTAGGGTTTAAGGATAAGGTTAGGGCATGGATTTGCATCAACGTTAGTATTATGGTTAGAGTTAAATTTTGGATTAGGGTTAGACTTAGGATTATGGCTTAGGTTTTACTATAAAGATTATTAAGGTTAGCATTCACATCATGGTTAGTATCATGGTTAGAGTTTGGGATTTTAATAGGGTTAGGGTTAAGATTATGTTTTGGGGTTTAGGATCAATATTATAGTTAGGGTTAGGGTTTACGTCATGGTTAGTTATCATTATGGTTGGGGTAAGAGTTTAGGTTTACACCATGGTTAGGGTTGGGGTTTGGTTTTGGGTTTGGGTTATGATATTGTTTAGGATTAGCGTTTAATGTTTGGGGTAAGGTGAGGGTTTGGATTAGAGTTAGGGTTAGGATTATAGTTTAGGATTTAGAGTTACTATTATGGTAAGGGTAACGATTTACATCATGTTTAGTATTATGGTTAGGGCTAGGGTTTTAATTAGGGTCAGGGCTTAGAATTAGTGTTAAGGTTAGGGTTAGGGTTTACATAATGGTTAGTATCATGGTTAGGGATATGGTTTTTTATTATAGTTAGTATTTAGGGTTAGGGTAAAGGTTTAAATCATGGTTATTATTATGGCTAAGGTTAGGGTTTTGATCAGGGTTAGGATTACAGTTATGATTAGGTCTTAACATTTTGGATTGAGATTGTCATTGGGGTTAGGGTTTACATATTAGTTAGTATTATGGTTGTAGTTAGGGTGATGAATAGGGCTAGAATGAGGGTTTACGTTTATGCCATGGTTAGGGTCAAGGTTGTATTAAGGGTTTGGCTTAAGATCTTGTTTATGATTAGGATTATGTATAGGGTTAGGGTTTAATATTTGGGTTAAGGTTTAAGGTTAAAGTTTGAATTAGGGTTTAGAGGTTAGTGTTAGTATTATGGGTAGGATTAGAGTTTACATCATGGTTAGTATTATGGTTAAGGTTAGGGATTGGATTAGAGTTAGGATTTAAAGGGTTTCAGTTAGGATTAGTATTATCATTAGGGTTAGGGTTTAATATTTGGGTTATGGTCTATTTAGGATTAGGATTATTGTTAGGGTTAGGATTTAGTGTCTTGATTAGGGTTTATGATTATGGTTTAGCATTAGGATTTTAATTAGGGTTAAGATTTAGATCACGGTTATTATTATGGTTAGGGTTAGGATTAGGGTAAGGATTAGGGTAAGGATTTGGGGTTAGGGTTTAGGATTTACTATTAGGAAAGTTGTTAGGGTTAAGGTTTACATCACAATTAATAGTATGGTTAGGGTTAGATTTTGGGTTTTGACCAGGGTCAGTGTTAGGGTTAGGATAAGGGTTTAGGTTTATACCATGATTGGGGTTAGGGTTGTGTTTAGGGTTTGGGTTATGATCTTGTTTAGGATTAAGATTATGGTTAAGGTTGGGGTTTAAGGTTAGAGTTAGGATTAGGGGTTAGGATTAGTATTATGGCTAGAATTAAGGTTAACATTGTGGTTAATTTTAGGATTACGGTTAGTATTAGGGTTACTGCTGCAATTATGGTTAGGGTGAGGCTTTACATCATGATTAGTATTATAGTTAAGATTAGGGTTACATTTAGGATTTGTATTATCATTAGAGTTAGGGTTTAATATTTAGGTCATGTTCTTGTTTAGGATTAGGAATATTGTTAGGGTTAGAGTTTATCATTTGGGTTAGGGTTAATGGGTTAGCATTAGGATAATGGTTTGGGTTAGGTTTTAGATCATTGTTAGTATTATGGTTAGGGTTAGGGTTAGGGTTAGGATTGGGGTTGAGGTTAGGATAATGATTAGGGTAAGGGTGTATGTCATGTTAGTATTAGGGTTAGGGTTAGGGATTTGATTAGGTTTAGGATTTAGGGTTAGCGTTAGTGTTAGATTTTAGTATTAGAAATATCATTAGGATTGCATCATTATTAATATTATGGCTAGGGTTAGGAATTCAAATAGTATTAGGGTTTAGGTTTGGGTTAGGATTATGTTTAGGATCAGTTTATGTCATAGTTAATATTATGATTAGGTTTATGGTTTTGAATAGAGTTAGCATTTAGAGTTGGTATCATGAACAAGGTTCATGATTAGGATTATCAATAGGGTCACGGTTCATATCAAGATTAGTATTATGGTTAAATTAGAGTTTTGGTTAATGGTTAGGTTTTATATCATGGTTGGAATCATGGTATATGCCAATTATGACGTGTCCACTATATTAAAAAAAAATAGATTAGAATTAAGAAACTATTTTCTTTGTTTCTATTTTTGCGTAGTTTCCTTCAATCCATGCTTGCTTCTTATACACCCAAAATTAAAACAACAATAAAACCTTTAAACATAAGATTAAAACAACAATAAAGCCTTTAAACTTATACAGGTAAATTTTTTTCTTAAAACACTCCACAATCATAAGACAACAAACAAATCAACCATAAATAAAAATAACAGAACAAAAAATTCATGAAGCTTTCTTGGTTCAGTGCCTTAATTAACAATTTTTTATTTAGGATAAAATTTGTAAGACGGAATAGTTGTGAGATCTTTGTATTCGTGGTTGTGTTTCTATCTCACCTATCAACATGACATTTCCCACCATTCGTTTGGTGTCTTGTGTCGTGGTCTCTCTCATTTGTGCATTCCTATCGAGATATTCTAACTATCAATTATGAAATGCAAATTTTATAAATCCTAAAGTCATATAATTTCAGAAAAGGTAACGACCATCAAGGCTAAAAAAATTGTGAAATAATTTGAATAAAATACATTTCTTTCCCCTCGTCGAAACTTGAACATATCTACAGAAAAGTAGAAAAAAATCAGGAGAGGAATAATTACCCCTAAAACACCTTACAAATAGAGTCCCAATGATTGCATTGAATGAGATCACAAAAGAAACTTACTGGTTGATGTCATGCATGAGAAGGTTGTAATGTTGAGTTCCACCTGTATTGTTGGCATCAGCTTCCATTCTCCAGCAAGTGTGCTTGAGCTTCCACTCTCCAACAGACATGCCTGTGTTGAATTCATTTCCTTTTAAAGAAAACTGTGAGTGCTCACTTACAAGAAGAGAAAATACCTACCTTCTGTTACAGTAATTTTTATTCATTGTATAAGAGAGGTGCATTTCCAAAGTGAAATCTTGAAAATGTACTTGAAAACACTTACCTGATTTGCTTGTGAGGCAAGCTTCAAACTTAAAGACGGTTTTGAAAAACTGAACATGAAAAATAATAAATAAATAATTCTAAACATTACTATGTTATCACGAAGTATATATATAGAGAGAAGAAACTCTCAATTGTTGACAAGAATTCAGAGAAAGGAATCAATTCCAAACAAATAAGAGTGGCAAGAGTAAATAACATTTAGAGTAAAAAAACCCAAACATCTTTACATCAACTAAACATACCAATATCATTGATTAAAAAATTCTAAATTGATGAAATTGTAGAAAGGAAGATAGGATCAAAATGCCTACCATAGATATGACCAGTGAGGTTAGGTATTAAATGTGTCACTGGCTTCCCATTTCCTGAAGTCGTGTGAGAATGACATTGGCATAGAAAGTGATTACAGTCGTGACAATCAACCTGATATTGCCTGTGATGCAGCTGAGGAACACCATTATCATTGAGTAAACCAAATTGCCCATGCAATTCACTCCTGTCATTAGATGAAGTCCTACTTACTACTACAGATCTACAAAGCATTTAACAAACTAAAAACATGTAATTCCAATTTTTTTCTATTCTTCAACCATTATAATTTTGTATTGGTTTGTAACTGACGCACCCAGCCACAACATCGACAACCATGCTGAATATAAAATAACAACAACCCTTTCATCTTCAGTTTTTGTAACCGTCGGATTATGTCAAGGGTTTCTTTTTTATGTGCACGACATATTTTCGGCATATGCCCGTGCTGGTATTGGCTTGTGCTACGGTTGTATAGGTGCCTCTCGGCGTAAATATTTTAAAATAACATATTAAAAAAATTCAAAAAATTTACTAATAAAAATAACTAATTAATATGACGGCATAGCCCTCCATATCTCTTTTTTCAAATATGAGTACATGCATTATATTAAAAAAAATAAAATTTAAACTAAATGTAAGATATAAAATTGGAGGTCACCAAAATGTAATATATAAAATGGGTGTTCATTTAGAATGTAAGATATGAATAATGATGTGGGGTAGCAATTATATGTATTGTTATTATTATTGGATAAGTTGTATTGTTGAGATAGTGGAGAAGGTAAGATTGTCCTCTTAGCCCCAAATTTCACAAAGTAAAGATCCACTTTGATCAACCATAAGAAAATGGTTAATGCACAAATGCATCAATCGATCAGAAATAAGGAGGAAGAAGAAAGTCTTACAATCCCGAATAATGGATGAAGAGTATATAATGGAATTGATTGATACCTTAATTGACATGAATTGATGACAAGTACTAACCTCAAAATATAGTAGATCTGAAAAAGCTTATTTTTTTATGTCTGTGTCAGGTTTCGGGAAATTCTACAACCGGATCTGGAACAGAAATGCAGAGACGGACAAAACCCATAAATCTTTTCCTTTTCTGAGTCAGGTCGACCTTGACCTCTTTGGCGGGGCGCAATTGTACCCCAAAATGTTCGACCTTGACCTGCACTGCTCTGACAGAAATTTTGTTCATGGATCCCGAAAGTTGGCCGAAAAGGGTATCCAAATATGATCTAAAATTGATTGTCTTGTACCTGTACTTGCAAGAAAAATGGTTTTGTTTTTTGGGGAGGGGTTTGCCTTGGTCAAACCCCAATTTTGGAATTAACCTTAAAGTATAATTGAAATTGCATAAATAAACAAAACAAATAAACAAATTCACCTTGCTTGTATAGAAACCCTTGTAGAGGATTCGAATCCTTAGATCCACAAGTATGTATGAACCAAATGAATGTAGAATGTAAAATGTAGGATGTAGGATGTCTCAAATCAATTGCTTGTAGATCTTCAACACCAATCTTGAATGGATCTTGGAGTAGGAAGATGCTTGCATGGATGTGGATGGAGAAATCTTCAACAAGAGGGCTCCATAGAGCTTGAATCCTTCAATGGATACCAATGGATCTTCTTGATGAATTGAATGCTTTAATGTCTTTGAATGCTTGAATCCTTGAGAGTAGATGCTTGCTTCAATAGATCATGCATAGAGTTGTCTTAGATGATTCATGTTTATGCTTGGTTTTATGGTTAGAGAAAATGAGAGGAGAAGGCTTCCTTATATGCGAATCTAGGGTACAATCTTCTAGAGAGGCCTACATAGGAGAATTAAATTTCACTTAGACCTATATCCCTAGAAGTGGACCTATATTAAATATAATTTCAAGGGTCGTTGCCTCAAAAACTGAAACAGCCGACCCGGAAGCGGGAATTAAATCTTTCTGAAGCCTGACATCTGGAAACCCCAGAAACATGAAATCTGGACCCTGGGTCAGGGTCGAGGTCGACTCTGACCTAGGTCAAGGTCAAGGCCGACCTTGACCCAGAAGGTCGACCTTGACCTTGAGGTCAAGAATCAATTTGGGATGCCAAAAATAGGCCAAAGAGAAGTGGAAAAGGCGGCAGAACAGGGGTAAAAACCAGATCCAGTCAGAGACCCATTCAAGGTGCTTGACATGACCCCAAACCACTTACGCGGAGGGCTAAACCAGTCAAAATAGAAGTGCTTCCATTTTCTGACGATACATTTAGCCCCCACTTTAGTAAGAGTATGGACTCGATGCAAACTCTTGGTAAAGGAGATCATAGAGAAAAGATAATCTTATTGAAATCAAAAGGGACAAAGGAATCCTCAAGCCTCTAGGGACTTAAGTCTTTATCAACCCTAAGATCACGATAAGAGAGACATCACTAGTCAAAGAGAAAAAGAGAGAGGGTGTGGTTACCTCGCCCAATGAGAACCTATGTCCCATTGTGAATCACACAAGAAAAAAGTGCAACTGGAAAGATGGAGTTGAACCGCCTAGTGAATGTGTCTACTCACTAGTCAACCCATCAAGGTTTTACTCTTGGGAATATTTATTCCAAAAGAGCAAAGCCAAAATATAGAGAGATCCATTCTTAAGGACACCTTCCGACCTTAAGGGATCAAAAATATTTGTAAATTGAACTCGAGGGATCAAGAGATCCTATAAGGTAAAAATCCATGCTTTAAGGATTAGTCTGTAATCCATAAAGGGAAAAAATTATAAGTTTTTGAGTTTGAAAATATTTTGAGAGTGCGTGTGTGCAAAAAGTGAGTAGAGCGTATGCCCCCATGTTAAAGTCATTACTAACACTTTAACAGGAGCAATGGCTTTAATGAAAACATAAACAACTCCACTGATTATATTTCCACTACGAGATGCCCCCAAGCAAAGACAAATCAAGGGAAATACCACATAAACATACAAATAACACAGGAAGAAATAACGTGTTTGTGCTTTCCTTTGCTGGCAGATGTGTTGCTGCTTGCTGGAAGTTTTTGGGTTGCTGGTTTTTTTATGTATTTCTTTTTAAGCAGCGTTTGTTCTTGTTTGGGTGCTAGTTCCTTTTTTTAGTACCTTTTTTGAGTCTAGGTTGAGGGAGCCTGTTTCAAAACCCTCGTGGTGGTCTTGCTTTGTACCATTTTAGAGTGCTTCTTTGTAAATTTTTTTGACCTTATTGTACAGGGTTTCGGGGCCCCTTCAAAACCTGTTTTTACCTTAATCAAAAACACAGAAGGGATCTACCTACCGTGGGGTGAGTATGATCATAAGATAATATGTATATATAGATATGATATTATTGCAAATGAATTGAAATCATTCCCGAAAGAAAGTAGAACTACAATCACAATAGAGAAAAGAAAACACAAGAGTTACGAAGAAGAGTCTTTTCGGACCACAACATGGAGACCAAAAAGAATCAGTGCTACAATGTCACAAATCCAAGCGGACTACACAAGGAAAACATTGATGAATAATAACACAAGTTCAACATAACATGAAAAAACATATAGAAGAATAGAGATACATATAGAAGAATTGTACAATAGGTTCGATTCTTTTATCACCTTGCACCAACAAAGTGATAAGGGTCGTATAAAAAGAATCTAACAAACATTTAGCAAATACAGTACGGGAGAAGCACAGTACAACATGCAAACACATAAAAGGCTACCATGGAGGATAAGCCAATCAAGCACATTGCCTACCTTCCCCATCTTGGTTTATATCATTTAGGGAAGGTAGGAAACTCGCAAGAGGGACTATATCCAACACTGTAGGAATAATAGCCAGTTCCAAACAAGGATCCTCTAGAGAATCGCGATGTTCGATACTAGATGTATTGATCAGTTGTGTGGAAAGCATATGAGGTAAATTAGTATCAAGATCAATAGTCTCATATTCATCATTAGCATCAATATGATCATCCAGAGTATCTTCTTCATCAAGATTAATTGAAATAGAATCTAAGATGCGAATGGAATCATCATAATTATTCATCTTAACATCATTATTAACATTAACTTCCTCCAACACTTTAGGCATAGGCTAGTCAAAATAAGGTAAAGAATTTCGAAGAACAGAAGCACAGGCACTAGCGTGAGCTCGACGCTTCTTACGACGTCCATTGGTAGATTTGTTACATTTTTTCTTGTTTGAAATATGTTGAGAACTAGGAGGAACAACAAGTGGTTCCTTCATAGGTTCTATAGGAGGATTAGTAGGACTCTCAGTAGGCTGAAAAGTGATACTAGGAGTTTGATTAACAGAACTAGAAACAATGGATAAAGGAGGTATGGAAGGTGTAGGTAAAAGACCACAGTTAAGATCCATCCAAGGAATTCTTAACTCAAGAATCTTACAATGTTTATAGGCTTGATATGAGCAAAAAGGTTATCAGGTCGAGAAGAACATGAATTAGTAATGAAGGCCAAAAGAAGTTAA
Organism: Thuja plicata; assembly: GCA_018584345.1. Taxonomy (NCBI): domain Eukaryota; kingdom Viridiplantae; phylum Streptophyta; class Pinopsida; order Cupressales; family Cupressaceae; genus Thuja; species Thuja plicata. Next base: position 98,894 of record MU223439.1, on the reverse strand, counting down.
GGGTAGCATAATCCCTAGGCCTTGAAGGTTGATATAAGTTATGAGTAATCATCTTTACCTCTTCATTATGAATGAACTTAATACACTTATGGATAGGAGAAGCAATAACACGCATGATAGTCAACCAAGGCAAACCAAGCTTAACTTGAAATTGATCAGAAGTAGGGACAACAACGAAAGTAGTGTCCACAACTTTACCACAAAGTTCAATAGGTAAGTTAATAGAACCAAATGATGGATAGAGAAAACCATTACAAGTTTGAATCCACACATCAAATGTATCATAATATTCACGTTGTAAGTTCTTCATAAAAAGGTTTTCTTTAGTGATGACATTGACTAAGGAAGTAGGATCAATAAGACAAGCATGCATAGGTATCTTAGCAATCTTAGCATAAATGTAAAGGGGACCATCAGGAGCCTTAATAATCTCAGAATCATCAAAGGTGATCAAGAGTTCCCGAGGTCTTTTATCCTTAGGTTGTTTTGAGGTTTAGATTGAGGTTGAATTTAATGTTGAGGTGGAGGCGAAGGATCTTGAACAATAGGTTGAGATGAAACAGGGCACTCCATATGGTTAACAATATGATTGATATCATCCATCTTTGAATCATAAACTATATCCACAGAAGATGGTTGAACAATGGTATTAGTATCATGTGAAGGCAAAGGATTCATATAGATTTGGAGATTTTGATTAGGAGGAGAGACATATTTGTTCCCACTACCATCAAAATGATCAACAAATAAAGCATTAGAATCAATTAAATCTTGAACCTTATGTTTTAGGGAATAACACTTCTCAGTATCATGGCCATTCTGACGATGGTATTGACAAAAGGCTTTGGGATCAAAGGATTTTGATGCCATCGTAGTAGGAAGAAGAGGTAGAATAGGAGGCAAATTAATCATATTAGCAGTCAACAATTTACTCATAATAGAATGTAAAGATTCAGAAATAGGAGTAAATGTACGATTTAAACGAAAATAAGTGGATGCAGAAGTGGCATTGTGAGATGCAACAACAACTTGATCAGCAACTGCATTTGCTTGTTTATTTATTTTGACATAATTGTTAGGCTTCTGAAACTTGTTTGGATTAGGAGCAACATCACTCTTATCAACTGGAACAAGAGCCATTGGAGTGTTTCTCTCAAATTGACTCACTTGTAATTGATAATGATGAAGGGCTGCACAAAGTTGTTGAAAAGAGGTAAATTCAGTAAGAAGAATCTTGTTTTGTAATATCCTTTTGCAAATTTGAAATAAACATATGTTGAATATCAATATTAGGAATAGGATAATAAATTTGAGCATACAAATGCTTAAATCTACCAATAAATTCAGTCGATTTTTCTTTAGTATTCTGTTTACAATGCATCAAATCAGTTAAGGATGCTTGTAGACCAATGTTATTTTTGAACTGTTGGATAAAGGTATTAGCAAGTTTTGGAAAAGAATCAATAGAATAAGAAGGCAAGGAACAATACCATTGCAAGGCCTTATCACAAAAATTTCTAGCAAACAACTTAGCCAAAATCCTATGGTCATGAGCACAGTCACTGCAAAGGATTTGAAATGTTTTAACATGAGTGACAGGATCTCCCTTACCAATGTAATTCTCAAGGCGAGACATATCGGCTTGCTGAGGGATAGGAGAATGGATAATGTCTAGGGATAAAGGACTACCCATGTCACATGTAGGAATACTAAACTTGGATTGAGTTAAGGATGCAAGTTGTTATTGTAAAGAAGACACAGTTTGAGACAAAATAATAATTGTGGAATCATTAGAAGAAATAGGAGGCATAAAAACATTAGGAACACTAGGAAAAATGTAGGAAGCAGCGAGAATGGAAGACACAACCAGTGGAACACTTGGAACCACAATTGGAAGAGGATTGGAATAGGCAAAAGGAACACTATGGTAAGAAGGTTGTGAGGTAGGTAAAGATATTGGTGGAACACTCAGATGAAGAGATGGAAGAGGAAGATTTGAAGCTAGAGGATTGGAAAATGTAAAAGATGTAGTCACTAAAGAAGGAGTATAAGTAGGATTTCTAGGTAAAGGAACTGAAGAAGGTCCCACACTAGTGACGGGAGGAGTAAATCCTAAATCTTGAGCTTCTTGAGCTAAAGGTTTAAAATTTAAATGCACAATATGAGTAATACCACGCAAGATATTAACACCTTGATCACTATCATGAAGGACTTTCTTAATAGCTTCTCTAGCTTGAATAGAATCTTGATTATGGTTTTCTTGAATAAGCCAATTTCCCATTTTATCAAGTTTAGTTAACAGTTTTTGGACTTGTTCAGGAGGAACTCTTAAAGCATCATCCTCATCATGAGATGAGTGAGAAGAGTTATGCTACGTAAAAGGATTGGAATCATGAGTGATCAAGTTGTCATCCGGGATCCTAAGGAAAGGAGAGGAAGACTAGGGATTGTGTGCTAAAAATGTGTCACACATCTATAAGTCATTATTTCAAGATTGCTCAAAAATGAGGTCTCTATTGGCGACTCATAGCTCTCTATTCATGGAGTGCACGGGTTTGTAATGGAGGCCCTCAGATTGAACTAGTTTGTGCCCATGAAAGTACACTATAAAATGAGAGATTCAAATAGGAAAAGAAAGAATGACAGTCTCCATGATCATCAAGTATGCATGCAAATGAAAGCTATTCTATATGATAACAATGCAAGAAAGGAAGTTAATCTATATGATAACAATGCATGATTATTCTATGAAAAGAAATACAAATGAAAGATTAATCTATGAAAGGAAACATGAATCTAATCTAATATGCAAGTGCAAAATTAATCTAAATAGATTGCCAT
>MU223439.1:69016-85145 GCA_018584345.1 Thuja plicata | reverse complement strand
ACAATACAAGTCTCATTCATGCAATTAGTATAATATTGATATTAATATATTTGTTATTATATTAGTAATAAATATATTCATATATATTGTAATTAAATATATATTATATATATTGAGATTATATATATATATATAGAATTTTGAAAAGAAAATTAAAAGTCATATATCCTAATCTAAACCTAACAATTTAAAAAAAAAGTGATTTCCCATAATGGGTGTTTCAAATTTTATAAAAAAAATTAATTTTTTTTTTGAAAATGTTATTGGGGGGCATAGGGCCACCAAATCCCCACCCCCTCCCGCCTTCCGTAGGACACTTGGTGGCAGTGGCGGCTGCATTGACCGTCGTGCATTGTCGCCGACAGGCAGCCTGTCATGCCGCCACGGTGTCCTTGCTGGCAAGGGCCCTCCATGGGCAACACCGTCGGCGTGGGGAACTCCCCAGCCAGGGGTTCCCATGGCAGGTGGCCCCCGCACCTCACGTGGTGGGGTTTTAATTATTTTATTTTATTTTTAATTTTTTAAAAATGTACGTGACATGTTTTTATTATTTTTTAATTTTTTTTTTAAACGGTCTTTTGGCTTTTTTTAAAAAAAAATGACCACATGACATTTGCAACTTTTCTATGACCTTTAATTTTTATTTTTTCATTTTTTCAATGCCATTTGGCATTTGTGAATTAAATTTTATTTTTTGTTTTTAATTTAAACATAACTCCTACCAAATCTTTTTTACGTACTTGACATCTTTTTGGAATATGTTGTGTTGGTATCTTGTGCTCCCATTGTATAGACGCCTCGTAGTTAATTGTACAAATAAATGTATTTTTTTTTTTTATCAATTTGTTATACTCTAAATTAATGCAAAACATTTTCATTTCCCCAAGGCCACTAGTATATATCATATTTAGTTCAATGCCACTAGTAATTGTATCGATAAATCTACAATAATGGAAGAGAGTCAGGAAAAAAAATGACATACCAAGATAGACACTTATTTTTCTTTGTTATAAGAGCATGCGAGAGAAGGTTATAATTCAAAATACACTCAAATATGTTTGTAAACTGTGAATGATAAAAGCACCTTATGTATACACTAATTACTATGAAGGAAAACGTTGTGTAACCACTTTTAAAATTCAACCAACAATAGGGAGAGGAAAACGAATAAAATGGAATAAAAAACATAAGAATTGAAATGCATATAGAAGATAATTTAAAATGCCCATAAACAATAACAATAATTGAATATCCATGACTGGGAAAGACAAGTGGCAAGACCTGGAGATTACAGTAGTAAATTTTTTAAAATAGTATCGACCTGACATATGTATATGTGCATGCAAAGAAAAAGATTATAATAAATGGCGGATGCAAACTTATTGATCATAGAGAACATGAAAATTGTTTTCTACATTATCATTTAGTTGTTGCTTGTGACTCCCATGTACTAAATCTTTACAAATGAAAGCAATTGTGGAGGTAGATGAAAGGACTTGTAGATAATTATTCTCTTTTTCAAATTATATGGAATTTTAATATTTTTATAATCAAACAGGAATTTAATGTTATAGATAACATTGAAGTCAAGGGATGATTTCAAAAAGTGTAGTAATTTGGTAGTGAAGATTCTAGCTATGGCTGCACACAATTTGTTGTTGTGTTGGAAAATTCTGTTAACGTAAACAATTTTTGAATATATCATGTTTTCTTTAAAATTTCAATTTATCATAAATAGGCTTTCAAGTTGAAGGCATGATAGTTCATGAGTAGTTCTAACATCAAGGTGAAGGACATTTGACTGCATTTTCAACTATTTATGCTAATTGTTGAGGTAATCTTACTTTAATACATTTTGTAGTGGATAATTTTGAATCCAGCTAGGAAATAGTTATTTCGTGGAATAATTAAAAACTTGGATTCATAAATACATATAACTTGGATTCATAAATACATATCTTAATGTTAGTTTGAGCAATAGTTAAATATCTTTGTGATGAACTATAACCATATGGTACCCAAATTTCTACTGTACACACCTCCTCTCACTCGTACGACCAAACCATGGTTCCACCTTGTTCATCGCACTGAAACTCTCCCTCCACTGCAGGACCTTCACCTCCTTTGTATGATATCTAGCTCACCCGTACGACAATGAATTCCCCTCTCGCACGTCACTTATCTCCTTCGTACGGTAAAGACCTGTATTGAAAGACACTTCTTCCATAAGGCAAAGACGTATAGTAAAACCCCCTACAATGATGTCAAATATTTTAGTCATACGACAAGCTTATCTTGTATGGCCAACACTATCCGTACGGACCAGCCAGTCTTCACACCGTATGCACAAACAAGAAAACATCTCTCCTTTAGGTCCAGGTAGCTATTAGTTGTGGATGTTGATTGCTAGATAAAAGGTTAAGCTCCCAAAACAATATTTCAATGTTTTAGCAAATAGTCACAGCTGTAATGATTGCATCCACAAAGAAATGAATGAATTGCCAACAATAAATATTTATATTTCCACACAGTAGAGAGAAATATGACAATGAAGTACAAAGTGAAATATCTGAAATGATATCTCCAACCACAGACTAGGGTGGTTGCGAACCACAAAAATTGCAATTGCAGAATAGGGAGGATCTTGCACCTCCGAAACTGCAAACAAAGACTCAATTCCAACTGGAATCACAAATACACAAGAAAAAATAAATTCCACGATGAATTATTGCAATGCCAACCATAGCCTTATAAAGAGCTCTAGGAAGTTTCCCGAAGGGTTACAAATAGGTTGACATACTTAATTTATTATTTTATTACTTGGGCCCTTTTTATTTATTAATTAATTATGTAAATTTTAGGACCACCTGATTAATTAATATAATTAATTCACTCCATTAATTTGGGGACATTACAAATCCTCACCACCTAGAGATTGCTTTCCCTCAAGTAATCCATCATCAAACCATTTTCCAACTGCGAAGCTCCAGGATCGCAAACCAAGGGTGGGTGTTGATAGCTATATCCCCTGAAATCTTGATGTTGTACCATGACTGTGAGCACCACCCACAAATTTCCAATAAGCTTTCGCTTCTCTAGCCTTATATAAATAACACCCAACCCACAATTTCCAAGAAAGTTGTCATGATCCCTTGAAGTTTCCTTGTCATCTTCAACAAATGTTGGTCCCTGATGTTGAGAGTTATATGCTACCACACTATTATTGATCTACATCTCCAACTGTAGAGCTTTCTCATTCAAAGAATTATTGGTAGAGTCTACATCTTCATATAGTTGATCAACCACTATTGGCTTGACAAAATTTATGCAAACATCTACTTCATCCTTGTGTCTGCCTTGAAAGTTTAGGTGTTCTCCTTTTAAAGGGACAATTGTTGATTCTTGTTTGTCCATATCCTCATGTTGCTGAACTAGATATGTGAGCATGCATTTATCCTCTTTAGAATTTAAGGTGTGGTGTAGCTCATTGCCAATCTCCCGCTTCATATTATTGGTGTAGACCCTATTACACTCAAAGGATGGATACTTCATTCGAGTGTCTATGTAGTCCTTGAGAGATATGTCCATCTGCCATCCACCATCAACCCAATCCTGCTTGATTTTCTTCAGTGAATCAGCCAAAGTGAGCAGATGCATTTCCAATTGCTCGATCCTTGGAGGGAAATTTGACATCGTCGGTCTTGTATTGGTCTAATCTATGCATTACATGTCACCCTTAATTCTTCCATTTTCCAAGTACTTGAGTGTCTTTCCAATCTTCTTTTGTCCTCTTGCTAGGGTTTGGTAGAGTTGTTGTTGACTTATTTTTATCTCCCTCAACAAGACTGGCATATCCACAAATGCATCTTCCATTCCATCACTGGGTGCCATGATTTGATCTAAATTTTTTGACAGGTTGGCAAGACCACCAACTCTAATACCACTGTGATGTACTATAACCATATGGTACCCAAATTTTTGTACTCACCTCCTCTCACCTGCATCATACTGAAACTCTTCCTCCACTATATGACCTTCACCTCCTCCGTACGGTACCCAACTCACCCGTAAAAAAATGATTTCCCCTCCCACACGTCACTTATCTCCTTTGTATGGTAAAGAGTCATACTGAGAGACACTTCCTCCATACGGTCAAACCCCCATGACGATGTCAAATATTTTACCCTTACGACAAGCTTGTCTTGTACGGCCAAACTATCTATATAGACCAACCAGTCTCCACAAGCAAGCACACAACTCTTAAATTCTTCTTTAGGTCCAGGCATCTATTAGTTGTGGGTGTTGATCACTAGATAATAGGTTAAGCTCCCAAAACAATATTTCAATGTTGTAGCGAATATAATATTACATAGCTATAATGATTGCATCCACATAGAGAAAGGAATGAATTGCCAACAATAATATTTATATTTCCACGCAATAGAGATAAATTTGACAATGAAGTACAAAGTGAAATATTTGAAATGATATCTCCAATGACAGACTAGGGTGGTTGCTAACCAACGAAACTGCAATTATAGAATAGGGAGGATCTTGCACCTCTGAAACTGCAAACAAAGACTCAATTCCAACTGGAATCACAAATACACAAGAAAAATCAAACTCCATGACCACTTCCTACAATGTCAACCATAGCTTTATAAAGAACTCCAGGAAGTTTTCGAAAGGTTACAAATAGGTCGACATACTTTATTTATTATTTTATTACTTGGGCCCCTTTTATTTATTAATTAATTATTTAAATTTTAGGATCACCTAGTTAATAAATATAATTAATTCACTCTTTTAATTTGGGGACATTGCACCGTCACTTAGTGAGGTTCATAACTGCTACTCTTGGGGGGCATTGGCTATGGGGCAGGAAATTTGCACCTTAGTAAACAAAATATGTTGTTAACACAATATGTTAACACAACATGTGTGTTAGTCTAACAAATACAATAGACTAACACACATGTTGTGTTAAAGATGTTAGAGACAGAAATTTGCTCTGCAAGCTATGAGAAGGAGAAAATGAAAGATGTTAGAGACAAAAATTTGCAGGGTAGTAAACCTCAGCCTCTTCAAAGTGATATTCGAAGGATGGATTTTGAGGTCAGAAGGACCATAGTTATGTCACCCCTGGAAATAGCAAAAAATAAGTCAATCTATAGCTACAACTTGGATAAATGGGTGCAGAGCGACCTGGTCGAACTCAAAAATAGATGCATCAAGCTGGAAAACAAGAGTTCATTGATCGAAGATTCTATGAATTCTCTCAGAAATGATCTTTCCCCTAATAACAATACTCCTGTTTATGAACATGGCTCTGAAATTGATGAAAAAATCAGAAAAACTGTTGAGTTAGCCATGATTCCCATCCAGAATAAAATTAATGGGAATGAAGAAATGTTGAAACATTTGTTAACACTGGTGAATACTGGTATGAGTGCTACTCTTGAGAATCTGATGTCTCTTAGCAATTGGCTGGAAGGTAATAAAGACACTGCTGAACACTTCGTTAATCCCCAACAAATGGGACCAGGTACCCGTACGAGATCTAAGATGCAGAAGGTGGAGGATCTAGACCTCCAGAAGCTGAGAGAGAATGTGATTACTATGAAGACTCAGCTGGTGGATTTTGAGAGCTTTCTTAAGTCTCTGTTCTGATTTTGTTGCTGGCGGTCTTTCTCTTTGTTTTCCTTCCAGCGTTTCTGTTGTCTTTTTTGTCTTGCTCTTGTTTTATTGCTAAATCCGGGTACTGACCCTTTGTATCCTGCTCCCTCCCTTGGGGCAGCCTGTTGTGCTCTGGGCTTCAATGTCCTTCCTTTCTATGCTTTGTTAAAGGGTTTCGGGGTTCCCTTCATAACCTGTTTTTACCATAATCAAAAACACACATGTGTTTACATATTGTGTTAACAACATATTTTGTTTACTAAGGTGCAAATTTCCTGCCCCATAGACAGTGCCCTCTTGGGGCACATTTCATGTGAGATTACATCTTAAAAACTATAAACTCAAATTTATAAGATGCGAAATAAAAACAAAACAATAAATATGAGTTAAGGTGGTTCGTCAATTTGGCTACATCTATGAAAAATAGGGAAATCCTCTTTATTATTATCTCCCTTCTATGGCTACATATACAACATCATATACACCAGCAATACAATTATTATTGATTACATTATCCATACACTCTAATTTAAGTCTCCAAAGAAATCAAAGAGGCCACAAGTGGAGAGAACACAAATAGAAAGTAGCTTAAGAGACAGAACCATTGGACAAATATTAGTATAATCACAGAGATAATTTTGCTTTAGAGAATGGTTTTAGTTCATTCTAGTAATTATTCTTGTGTTCTGATGTCAATATTAGCACATTCACATATATATTTGCATACAAAATGGTTTTTGTTCACCCCAATAATCTTGCGCTGGAGATAATTTAGTCGATAAATAAATGGTTTTGTTTCATGGGTAAAGATTGTTGAAACTTTCATGTCTTTTTGTCATGAGAATTTAAGGTCAAATTTGTAAATATATATTTTTAGGATCTTGTTTTTAGATAAATTATGTCAAACTCATTATTCTAATAGACATTTTGGTATTGTGGATTTTTTTTCCTATAAATTTTAGGCTATAAATAATAGGGATTATCGAGAAATGTACTTTAGACATCTTAATTTTGAGGAGAAAATCTTAAAAAAAAACCATAGTAGTTGTGGATAAAAACAATACAATAGCAAATCCAAGTCATAGAATGAAGTTTGTCTACCTCAGATGTAAGCAAAATCCTTTGAACAATTGTTTTTGGTGCTCTTACAACAATTGATCCCATGTAAACTAGAAATCCAAAAAGGTGGAACAATGACCCCGGTTTATAAAAGATTGTCAACTTATATGCATCAAAAATCTATAATTAAAAGTTCTAATGTACGAAATTATTTGATTCAAAATATGTAAATAAAAAAGAAAATTTTATAAGCTTATATGTTAAAAAGCATAAAAAATCATTTATATTGCAATTTATTAGTGTAATATTTTGTTAGTTAAATAGAATTTTTTTTCAAAAATATGAGATCTTAGTGCATAGTATAATAAATAGTGTACAACTATGTTTTTTTTTTAAATTTCTATAGAAATATAGAAAATTATAAGATTTGTACAGGTTGTCAATGTTAATTATTACATTTTAAGAATTGGAAATAATGATCATTATATTGTTAGCTCTTTCCCTCGCAAGCTTGTTCATGCATTCACTATGTTTAGCTGGTAACAATTGAAATGTTAAAATCAAAATAGTTTGACCAAATTTTATAATGTATTTATTTCTTTCAAAGTTCTTTTCAATTATCAAAATTAATTTGTCTACCATTTTATTGAATGGAAGTTGTGAATGATCTTGTGATGTAAGCTATGTAATATTTTAAATTTTTCATTTTGACAATAAAATTATTAAATAGTCTAAACTTATTTTTATGTCACCTTTTAATTTATTTATTGTCATATTTGATAAATGAAATTATTTGTATTCAAAAGATTGTAGCCAATAAACATCAGATGGTATAAAATAAACTTTGATGGGGCCTCTAGAGGGAACCCTGGGCCTTCAGGTGTTGGTTGCGTGATTCATACTTGTCAGGTCAAAGCCATAGCTAGGATCTCAAAACCTTTGGAGAATGACACCAATAATATATGGCAGAATTCAAAACCCTACTTATTGGCCTTTCCCTTTGTTCAGAACTGGGGTTGGATGAGATATATATTGAAGGTGACTCTATGATTGTGGTGAATGTGGTTAGATCAAAATCAACACCAAATTGGAGACTTCAATCCTTGCTAGAGGTGATATTAAAGTTGATTAGTAGATTTGAGCAGGTAATGATTAATCATATTTATAGAGCAGGTAACGATATGGCAGATGAAATGGACAAATAAGGAGCAGCAAGAATCAATACCAAACAGATATTTGCAGTACAAGATTAAATTTAATCTGAGTTGCCTAAGCAGGTAAATTATATGTGCATGGCAGGAACTCCAAGAAAATGGTAACTGGAAATCAAAAGTTACATTGGCGGGATAATTTAGGCGAAGAGAACTTCCCATTTTTAAATAGAAGAGGTTCACATTGACATCGAGTCCAAGGGGGGATACGAATGGAGGATAGAATCTAAGCCAAGGCAGGATATGACATTGCCAATCTTCACTCGGAGGGATGAGGCTGATGATTACCTGCGGACAAAAAAAGTGAAGTGGTCTAGACAACGAGTACTAGTGGTGATGGGATATAGCATCTATCTTCATCCCCAATTTAGCAAGTATTTCTCGGAATGAAGAACAATCTCTGGATAAATTTAGCAGTGGGAATTTATAGCCTGGTAAGTATTGACTTTGAGGTTTGATGATGTGAAAGAAATGAAAAGCATCTATAGGCATCAAATAATTTAGAGGAAAAATTGTGGGCCAAGGCAAACGAAGGTCATCTCACTTACTGACAGTCAGAGAAACGTCCATCTATCTTAGGTTCCCATACAGTGGAGTGGGGTAGAAGTAAAGCAAGCCTTTGAGATTTCTATTTCTCAAAAAATCTTGACTTTGCTGGTATTTGGTGTTTTCTTTGGTTTCTTTTGCAGGTAGCAGGCTAAGATGTTTGGCGTGGACACTCCTATTAAGCTCAAGTCCAACCACCAACATACGGCCTTTGACACCCCAATCAGCGAACAAAGGTTGCAAGAAGTATCCAATTATAAGAATTGTCTGGTTTTACACTCAATGAAAAAGATCTTGGGCTATAATTTCATATGTACTAACCACTGCCACAGAGTAAATTCAGACATATGTATTGGCTTCTTAGCTAGCATTCTTGTAGCAGGAGTGTGAAAAATAATGGCAGAAGAAATGTGCTTTAGATTGTTCGATGAAAACTACTAGGTGGGGTTGCATGAGGCAATCATAAATATAAACAAGGACTTGACCATTCCTCTCTCCTATGAACATGCAATTGTGATGACGGCGGGAGACCCATTTCCAAGTTTCAGGAATAGACAGAGGAGGAACATATATAATGGCCCTCTCAGAAGGTTCTTCCTCTTGTGGGGGAAAAAATGGGAAGACCATAACATTAGAAGAATCATGATGCAGAAAGGAATAGCCTTCCTAACAAAGTTCCTAGGCATGCAAGATGACCTAGACGATCCATTTGGAGATGAATTAGATGAGGACATGGATTGGGTATAGCAATACAAATATGATGAGAAGTTGGATGGTCTGGGCAGCAAGGATTCTTTGGAAAGTGAAGATGAACAAGAAAATGAAGAGGAAGATGAAGAGGATGAAGTAGAAGATGAAGATGAAGAAGATGAAGAAGGCAAAGATGCAGAGGAAGAATATGGGAAGGATGAAGAAGATGGGGATGTTGGAGGAACAAAGAATGAACAAGAGGATGACCAGGACTTAGAAAGAGTGGATTCAACAGAGGAAGACAAATTAGATTCCTCTTCTTCTTCGGATTGAGATGAGGAGATAAGATCAAAGTCCCAAACTTCAGTTCTTTTTCTAGCATGGTTCTATCAATTTTAGCCTAGGATTTTGTTTTGACAGGTCTCTTTTGTAGAATTAGTTGCAATTTAAACTTTACTTAGCGACTAATAGGAGAAGATATGTGCTCCATTTTGGTTTTGGTCTTCTTTCATAAGCTTTAGTTTATTCACTTAAGAGGTGATATTTTAACTATTTGTACACTTTTTTCACTTGTTTTTAATATAAAACTCTCGGCTTTGGCCCCTTATTTATAATAAAAAAAACATAAATTTTTTTTTATGATATTTAAATGCAGAGAAAATTGGATGATGCCCAATCTTGCAGCCAATTCAATCTCACACTAGTATTAACACCCAAAAGCTTGACATTTCATTCAAATTATTGATAAACTAATTCATATTACAATGACTGAATTCAAATGAACATCTTTACGCAAAAAATCTCTTTTGTGCCCACAAACTCTCCTCTCCCAATAATATGCTCTTCTATACTCTTCCTCTGTTCAAGACTAAAAGAACTCTGCAAAATACTTTAACCCAACACTATGTTACTTGCACTAGTTAAGGCCTACACATTCTTCAAACTTACTCATCATAATCCTATATTCCAGCTCTACAAATTTCTCTCATCTACCCTTATTTACCTTTTACACAACACCATTTAAATTCTACCCTCATGCTTGGCTATGAATGAATGAATGAAAGATTTAAATAACATATGTGAGGTCGAAGCAGCCTATGTAACCCCCTAAGTAGCACACACTCAAAAATAGGGTACCATAACCTTAAACACTTTGTAACTTCCTCTTTAAATTAGTTCTTTGCAATGAATTTTGACCACTAGGTTTGTTGTTCTCTCTAGTTGTGTTTCTTCAAACAGAATACTTAAATTTTCTACTTCTAAAATATCTACATAGCTGAAATGAATGTTATTCCATGTTAGGCAATCCATAATAAAATGTCATTATGTCTTTACCACTCCCATATTACAAAATATACATACCTTTCATTGATTCTCAACTGCCTCAATGTTTTTTCTCTCCTTTTCTCCACGAGGCTATCTTTTCATCCACATCAGTGATTATGTGTTTTGAAAAAGTTAACGTCTAATATAAAGGCAATGATTATATCTATTAATAGACCAAAAAATAGAGACATCCACGGTGGCAACCCAGAAAATATGACAATTGAGAAATGTGTCCATAAAACAAATGTCAGTGATTAAGAGAGATTAATCTTGAGGTTAATGAAGAAGAGCGATAGTAGCAAATCAATGGGTTCAAATTGGTCTTTTATGAGATGCGATGAAGATTAAGTTAATTAAGGGATGCATTTGGGGCTCAAATTGGTCTTTTATGAGATGAGATGAAGATTAAGTTAATTAAGGGATGCATTCGGGGTTCAAATTGGTCTTTTATGAGATGAGATGAAGATTAATTTAATTAAGGGATGCATTCGGGGTTCAAATTGGTCTTTTATGAGATGAGACGAAGATTAAGATAATTAAGGGATACAATTAGGGTTCAAATTGGTCTTTTATGAGATGAGATGAAGATTAAGTTAATTAAGGGATGCATTCGACTCATTAAGAGGTTTAATTTTGTTAATAAAAAGGTAGCTATTTGAAATGACGCGACTCTTCAGTTTAAAAATACATGTCATTTATATAATAAAATATATTTAGAGGTTGTAGATGGAGAAATAGAGGTGAGTGTGTGTGTGGATCAAAGGAGGAGTTGTAAGAAAATCAATTTAAGACTCTATGAGAAGAAGCTAAGAATTTGATTGTAGAAGTGATTGTGTTTTTTTAATGAAAGATTCATAATTAGATTAGTGGAAAGATCAGATTTGTAATATTGCAGATTTGTAATCAGTTTTATATAGTTTATTCAAGAAGTTCATGTGCAAATATTGGAGAGATTATGATCTCTTTGTGGTGAATTGGTGGCCAGATTTATAGCATATTTAAATGGAAATTATTGTAGATTAAGAAGGGAGTTGTTAACTCTTGTGAATATAATTTTGAATGAGGGGTTGGTGCTTCTAACTGAATGAGAGGTTGGTGCCTACAAACTTTGTAAAAGAAGTATTTATATAAAAAGCATTGATTTGTTGTGGTTTTTTTCCATTAAGATTTCCATGTATATCTTGTGTTCATGATATTTAGATCTCATATGAATGTTAATAGGCAATGAATATACTTTGAGATAAAGTTATATTCTTTTGTTATTAAGTTGAAAAAGTAAAATTTTGTTATTATATTGATTCACGCCCCCTCCCCTGGGTATAATCGTGTTCTTAACAATTGGTATCATAGTCTTCTCTTCAACTAGTATAACCAACAAGAAGGAAGATCAAAATAGCACACATGGATAAATATAATGGATTTCTTCAAACAAAGCTCCACTAATTGATAGAACAAAATATACATTTTGGAGTTTTTGATCACTATCTAAAATGGGATAAACGAGTCCAACATCCAGAAAATTATCCCATTTTTTTTACAATATTTCTTAAAATATGGGTTCATTCTTCTCTAGAAAAGTCTTACCGCTCAACATCCTTCACTTATATAGATTCTATGCATACACAAACTTGGATCAATCCCCTTCATATCATTCTAATCCCATGCAAAAGCAACAGTGTCATAAGTTTATTGGGGTATGATGTATGGAAAGTCATGGTGAATGGATATAGGGTTCCATCAAACTCTCAATTAGATACAACATGAAAAAAGGCATATGAGAACAATTCAAAAACAAAACAAAAATACAATTTTATATGATTTGATTGAGCCAAAGCTTCTAAAAGTAATGCTTTGTCAATCTGCCAAGGACATATGAGACAAATTGAAGACCATTTATGAATGAGGCACTAAAGTAAAAAATGTGAAACTTTCAATCTCATAGAAGGGAATTTAAAGGCCTTAAAATAATAGGAGAAGACAATATTACAACATACAGGTGCAACAAGTTGATGAGGTAGTCAACATTATATGAGGTCTTGGAGAAAAAAGAGATGAACTTGTAATTGTTCAAAAGGTATAAAGGTCCCTCCTTAAAAGATTCAATCCTAAAGTATTTTCAATAAAGGAAATTAAGGACTTGGATAAGCTAACCATGGACGAGTTATGAGGGATAATCACAACATACAAAATGAGGATTCAATTCAATATTCCATCAAATGGAGAGATTGCATTCAAAGCCACAAAGAAATTAAAAAATAAATAAATTTTGATAAGCTTTGATGAAGACACAAAAAAAGGAGGAAGCTCTTTTTGTTCAAAAGATGAGGAAAAATAAAGGGAAGCTACTATTTAAATGTTTTAATTGTGGAAAGGTTGGACACTTCATTAAGAATTATCCATATGTAAGAGAAAGTGAAAATGATGACAAAGAAAAATCTTACCCAAAGAAATAAAACAAATTCAACCTCAAGTATGACAAGAATAAGAAGAGGAATAATGGGTATCAGAAGGGCCTTTGTGCATATATAGATAATAGTTCAACATGAGATTGATTGAGATAACTATAAAGAAGAAATGATATTCATGGCATTTGAAACTGAAGCGAATAGTCTAAAAATTAATGACAATTTGAATCCTTCAAATGAGGAGGAAAGTGTCAAGCCTAATTCTGAAAGTGATAATGAAGATAGCTTTGAGGAGGAACTCTACCGAGCCATAGGCAAAATAGAGGAGCTTAGGAAGAATATTTTAAAATATAAACACTCATTTCAAGAAGAGTGAACAAAGACCGAATCCGAGCTATAGAAGTAGAAAATGAAGTCACCAAGTTGAAAATTTAAATTGATGAGACAAAGAAAATAAAAGAGAAATAAGATTACAATTAAAGGAAACAAAGAAACTTGTAATCAACTTGAATTTCTGAGGTAACTTCTCTAAGAACAAAATTAGAAAAAAATTCCATCAAAATAAATACAAATCTCAAATTTGAGAAAAGCTTAAATTAGAAAATATTATTAATAGCTAGAGATCATCATCTAACAAAACAGGGCTAGAAAATGAAGAGAGGTCAAAAAAGCTATGTTGATGCACTCAACAATGTCATCAAAGAAGAAAATAGAAAAATGGGAGAGTCGTCAATAGATGAAGTGGAAAAATATGTTGAGGTCATGATAATTAACTTATAAAAAAGAAAGAAACTAAGAAGAGCCAAGTACCACCAAGCTCAAGTCATCCTTTAAAGATTAATAAAGACAGGTTCAAAAAGGGACTCCCTCTTAGACATATTCATAGGAATAGGAATAAGAGTAACTTTATTGGTCATTGTTTTACATGCATACATTTTGGCCATAGGGAAATAAATTGTAGAACTCACATAAGGAATTCTACTTGGAACAAGAATAGGAATATTACCAAGATTGTTGATAGAAATTAAAACTCTTTTAATTCCTTATTGCACAATGTTGAATGCTATAAATGCAACAATTATGGGCGTACAACACAATTTTTGTAGAGCCATCTTTGTAAACTCCCCAAATCAAGATGGAACAAAAGAGATCATTGTAGCACAAAAGGAGAAGAATATAATGGTATGGAGAAAGAAGGAAGATAGAAAAGAGAGCTCTATGTTAATCCAAACTACATTACATGATAAAGATAATGAAGAACAATGGTTTTTCATGTCATTGGAGTAGTCACAAAAGAAAACTTTCAAGTTAAAGGAGATAGATGGAGGAACTATGAGTTTTAGAGATAAAAATATAGCCAATATGGTGGGGAATGGAACCATAAGTCTTGATATTGGTAAAATAGAAATAAGTTATGTTTCCCATGTTAAAGGACTAAAACATAATCTTTTTAGGGTAATTCAATTGTGTGATCAAATATTTTATTTCATGCAAGAGGATGTCAAATCAACAAAGAAGGAAAGGGCATAGAAAAACCAAGTAGGTTCAAAAATATCTACATCTTAAGTAAAAATAGAGTTGATAAATTCCTTATGAAAAAAGAAGATGAAAGTTGGCTCTAGTATTGAAGAATAGGACATATCAATTTTGACAATCTAGTCAAAATTAGCAATGCACAAGCTGTCAAGGGCATGCCAAGAATCTCTAAACATGCAAATACTACTTGTAATCATTGCCAACCAGGGGAAAAAACAAGAGTCACATCCAAATCAAAGGAATATTCAACATCCAAGCCATTGGATCTCATTCATACAAAACTTTGTTGAACAACTCGAAACAAATGTATATATGATGAAAGATACTTCATGTTACTAATAGATGATTATTCTAGATTTACTTGGGTCACAATTTTGAAAGAAACAATTAAGGCATTATAAAAGCTCAAGATATTCAAGGCAGTTGAAAATGAAACTAGATTGCAGATAAAATGTCTAAAATTAGAAAAATGGGGTTAGTTCACCTCAAGAGAATTTGAAGAGTTTTGTGAGAAGCATGGGATTAAGAGACAATTATCGGCTACTAGAACACTATAAAAAAATGGTGTTGTGGAAAAGAATAATAGGACTGTATAGGAAATGACAAGGACAATTCTCAAAGAGTCTAAGTTATCTGATTCATTTTGTAGAGAATCATATATATATAGCACAAACTAGAGCCAATCGTTATAAGACTCCATATGAATTATGGAAAGGAAGGGTTGTTACGGTCAAATACTTCAAGGTTTTTTGTAGTAAGTGCCACATAAGAAGGGATAAAGAGAATTTAGTGAATTTTGATGCAAGGGTCGATGAAGGAATATTTCTTGGCTATTCTTCAAGAAGCAAAGCATTCAGGTGTTACAATAATAGGCTACATAAAATAATTGAAATAAAAAAATGTTCATGTTGATGATAACATCCATCATAAAGATTTAGCTCAATAAATGGATCTTATGGAAAAAGAAAGATGCAAAGAAGAAGAACAAAAGAAATTTGAAAATGAAAAGACCACTACACCAATGAAGGCATCCAAGACACCTCCAAAGTTGGTTTAAAGAAACCATCTGGAAGTTGATGAGAGCCATTAATATCCCATTTTATTCAACATTTTATCTCATTTCATATTCATAAATACCCACTTCCATATACCATTTTTATACCATATTGTAGAGGTCCAAAAATATTAATATTATTATTAATATTATTTTCCCTCTTATTCCTCTAACTATTTAATTCAATCAATTAAATAGTTTCATTTATCAATAGTGTGAATACTATTCTAATGTATTTTATTTAAATACATTTGCCTCCACAAAATACCCTTTTAATAAATTTATATTTATTAAATCCTCCATATTCCCAATTCTTCTAAAGAATGATTTATTCAAATTCAATTTGGATTATGATCTAAACCCTAGCTAGGAACCTATTAATCCTACCCTAAAGCCTACCCTATTCCTACCCTACTCCCATCACCTCATTTCCTAAGTATGATTCCACACCTAACTGTCCTCTAACTATGCTTAATGGGTGATTCCTAACCTTTTTAACGCTAATGGAATGCTCACCCACATGGGGAATTTCTCTCCAAAATGGGCACCCATTCCTCTTTAATTCCCTCTTACAACTTTGTCTCCCCTTTTGAAATATTGAGCTACTCAATATTAATGCCAATTTT
>MU223439.1:45544-68919 GCA_018584345.1 Thuja plicata | reverse complement strand
GCTAGAATTGTTTTAGAATTTCATAGCTAGTTTCATGCTTATAGTTTTCTTGTTTAATTCACATAGAAATCACATGCTAGGCTTGAATTTGGTAAATGAATCATAGTTTCTTGCATATGCATATCATCTTTATAACTAGCTTAGAACATCATCTTCTTGAAGAAGATTTGAGACTAGTTCCTCATACTAGCTCTTGAATCTTTCTTGTTGTTGTGATAATCTTGCATTGCATTGGGATCCATTGCATTTTGTGTGTGTTTGAGAGAGCACACCCACATCCATCTAAAAGAGAAAATCAAAATGAGTAGAATAGGGTGCATTGTTTACTTATTTTTAAGCTCTATCTGATGTTATGTTGAGTTCTATGTTGCTTGCTTGCTCCTTCATGATTTTTAATTGATTATATGTGCTAACCCACTAATGTATGCATGTTTGAGCTTGCTCCCAACAGGTTGAAGGATTCCTCATACTACATTCTGGCATGCCCAGTGGGACCCACATCCCTAAACACCTTCTAATTTCTTATCTATTTCTTTTAAATTTTTCCCAGAACGTGAATCAGCGTTTGCGTTTCATGTAGAGGCGTCTGCGCAAATGTCGATTCTCACTGAACCGCCATTCGGCATCTTCGCTGAACCAGCGTCTGCACCCTGAACTGTTGTTTACGCCTGGCATCATTGATTTCAGATTTTCCAAACTCTATTTTTCAGTTTTTTAAGATTCATTATATTTTTCACAGCTTTTATTGTTTTAGCATTCTATTTTTTATCAGAGATTCATTTTCACAAGGTGTTGTAATGCTAAAATTTCATTAAAAGTGAACAAATCTTGCATGTTTCTTAAAAACACATTAGCTTTCTAATATTTGGAAAATCTCAAATGGCTAAATTTGATCTGATTAAAGACTAGAAAGAAGAAAAGTGATTGCATTTGTTGTTTGTTTGTGTTTGTAGGTACATCGACGTCTGAGTAAATGCCAGTTCATGAACCAGTGTCTGTGATTCACAAACTGTGTCTGTGCTTAACTGGCGTCTGTGATCTGTAAACCAGTGTCTCTGAATGGTATTACCTCTCTCTGGTTTTCCTATGTTTTTAGCCTATTTTCCACTTTTTGTCATTTTTAGGCAAAAACCAGAATCGATGTCTACACCCTGAACTGGCGTCTGCACTCTGTCAAAATTTGATTTATCATGTACTAATAGGTGTTAAGTGTTTCTTGTGTTTTTAACACTTGCCAAAGGCTAAACTTGAAACTACTAACCAATTTTCTTGCAACACTGCTTGTCAAAGACACAAAACTTAGAAACTACTCACATTTGTCTTGTAGGTTGCCTCGGATCTACATCGACCAAATGATCATGTTTGCATTAATCTTTTTTAGGCACCTAGACTAATTAGTTAAATTTTTTTGTCTAATCCTAAGTGAGTGTTAGGGGATTATGCTCTTTTCCCTTTTGGGAAGATCAAAAACCTAGACACACTTACTTAGTGTTAAACAATCAAATTTTTTGAAAGAACACAGCATGTCTTGCGTGCTTATGGAGAAAATGATATTGGATAGGAGAGTATGCTCTTTTTCTCTTGTGGGAGAATAAAAAATCCAGACTCCTTTTTTTCGCCAATCCAAGTTACTATGAATCCTTTATATGGGCCTGCCGGTTGAGGAAAAAATCTCCCGGGAACGACCCACATGAGGATGAGGTGTAAACCACACCACTCTAACTCACGTTAATCAAATTTACTCTTTGTGGTTAAAGCCTCGAGATTCGGTTGGCATTTGAGCTTATACTTAGCTCTCGTCTAACTTAAGTGTAGCCTCACGGTCTCAATCACGTTTACATGACCACTTTTGTCAAGACGCTCTATGGGGATATACGCCTGAATCATGCTTGCACAGACATAGAGGATACAATCAAACAGAGAACCATACTAAACACTCTAGGCTTATAAGCTACCCGGAACACCCCCAAAAGGTGATAATGCTTGTGCAAGGAAGATAGTAACTTCCCCAAGATCACTCGTACATTCGTGCCACCCTGAGCAATTGGAATCGGATAATATGGTGTCATGACTAGAGCCATTGTGTGCTTGGTGATGACCATATTCTGATTAGCTCTTGTGTGTGTGCCTAAGCTTACAAGCAAGTATTTTCATTCTATGCCAATTCCTTAGGTATATTTTGTGCTTGAAGTGCTTGAAGAAATTGGCAAATCCAGAACACAAACAGAATATCCAACATTCAAATTTGTCATGTGCTTGTATCCTTCAAGGTTGCTTTGTCCCTTGTCAGATTGTTTTCAGACACATGCTTGTTATTTTCTGATTTGATTATGTTGAAATTGGTTCTTGCCATAGAACAAATCTATTGAAAAATTAGAACACGATAAAGCTTTTTACCAGATTATCAAGACAACATCCTTTTGCAAAAAAATCAGTCTTTTATGAGATATGTCCTAAAAACCTCAAACTATTCATCCAAGATCAAATCTACTTATAGGATATGACCAATTCCAAGAAACAGAAGGTGAAAACCCTGTTACCACCCATGCAAAGAGAACAAAAAAACACAACCCGAGAGGCTACCAAATACCAACACATTATCGCTTTCGTCAAGCAAGAAATCCATAAACGAGAACAATTTGAAAAAGTGATTTACAACAACAAGGTTGCTCATTTCATGGGCAAATATCGTCTAAACTGTGCTTTTGTTGGAGTTGAACAATATGACTAGTCGGTTTACCACAACAAACACATGTTCCTCCTCTTCTTAAGCTCACTTAGCTTGCATTTTAGGACCTCCCTTAGGTTGTCATCTTTAGAAACACATCACACACTCATCCTAGCATGATCTTGCATTAATCAAATCAATCATAATCAGCCTAGCATCATCCTAATCATCATCCAAAGAACCCTTGGATCACACCCCTCACTTGGTATTGCATACCCTTTTGAGTTGCTAAAAACCTACATCTTAATCAAACCCCATCCTTGAGTGTCCTTAAACTAAGCATTTTTTAGGATAATCCCCTTTGTCTTTTGCAACCTCATCACCTTGATCAAAACGTTGGTTCGCATTAACAAAAAATCTCGTCCGCTGAAGACCACAAGTCTGTCTTAGGTAGACAATCATATCCACTTGATCCTACACTAGGGAAAGCAACCCTTAAATCCCTGCATACATCAAGTCATCCTTAATCCATAGAAGCACATCCATCATCTTAAGCACATCCTAATCCTAATGTCATCATCCTTAGTTTCCTAGGTGTATCCTTGCATACATCTTGCATCTCATATTCCTTTAGGATAATCATTTCATGCCACCTATCACACGAGCCACTAAGAAGAGGAAGAACATGGATCCTAATCTTGCCACTAGCTCATCTAATCCTATGACTGACAATACCAACACCATGGTCACTTATGCACCTTATCCCAATGAACAAATCAAACATATCTAGGTAGACACTAATGAAACTCCCACTCTAAGTACCGTGGAAAAATTTATCAACCATCCAACGCTTGTCCACATGGTAAATGCCATGAGTGGATGTAACAACAACTAGGTACTCTTGGACATCCAACAACAAGGACTTCAAATTCCACCTTGGATTATACCCACACTTGTCACATGACCTATGGCACTTCTGGGGGAATGTCCTTATCCCACTAGAAATGAAGTTTTTGATCCACTTCAATGATCCCTACAAGTAGGAACTCTTCTCACACAAGTAGTTCATCCCTCCATTCCACCTTCCATCATACACACAACACCCTCACCTACCTTAGGAGACCCACCTCTTGATGCTACACCAGCACCGCAAGAAATACCCCCTATCACTATGCAAGCACCTCTACAAGCCACAGTCGCTCCTCTTTCACAAGCAATCCCAACATTTGTTGCAAACTTTCCACCACCACCACCAATCAACACACAACAAACCATGATTCCACCCATTCCTACTCAACCCATTCAGATTGCTACAACCGATTCACAACATCACAACACCCAATTCTCCATGCCTATTCTGCCTATCTTCACCACAGGCATGCCACCTACCAACGCCTATAACCAACCCTTATTTCCGTAAGGGTCCACTTTTCCCACTCCACCAGCAATGTAATCACAATGAATGCCAGTAGTTCCACCTCAAACATTATTCAACCCAAATCCCCCCCATACTGCAACCATCCATGAATCCCTTCATCATACCCCAAATTCCCATCCAACCTATCCAGCAGCAACAACAACAGCAACCTATCCAACATCAGCAACAACAACCTATCCAACAACAACCTATCCAATAGCAGCAACAACAACCTATCCAACAACAACAACAACCTATCCAACAACAACCTAACCAACAAAAACATATCTAACAATAGAAAATCACTAATCCATTCACATCCCAAGCACAACAACACCCAATCAACCCCTTTGCAACTGCACAACCCACTATCCAAACTACACAGCAGCCGCGACCACAAATGCAGGGGGCAAATCCCTTCATAGCACAACCACTGCAACAGTTTGCTAATCCTTTTATCCAACCCGTGCAACAACAACAAACTCATTATGCCAACTACATAGCCATACCATCTTCCGCTGCATCACAAACAATTCCCCCTCCACAACAAGTTCTCACTGGGGGCATTCCACTGCAAAACACTTATGCAAGTGTGCAACAGATTCATCCCACCTATCCAACGCCGCAACAAATACAAGCATACTTCCAATAGTTGCAACAATCTTATCAAGCACTGACACCTCCTCCACTGCAGTATTCCCCTCAACCCCAGCTTCCACAACAACCCATATATGTTGACCAAAAACCACCCTACCAAACACCACAATATCCCCCATAGAATCCTCCATACTCACCATTTGATCTGTATTAGGTTCAAGGAAACCCTGCAATCACGATCAACAATCCTCCCCTGCAAATCAATCATGAATGGGAGGAAATGAAGAATGCTCTCAAAGAGTTAAAGGCTGGGATAGAAGCTAAACCATTTAAGTTTTAAGAGGTATGTCCTTATCCATTTGATCGATCTATCATTGCTATAGCCTTCCCCAAACACTTTGAGACCCCAAAATTTGATAAATATCGAGGGAAGGGTGATCCTGTGAGTCACTTGAAATAATTCTACATGGCTTGTCAAGAAGTGGCCTATAACAATAACTTCCTCATGAAACTATTTCCCAAAAGCTTGGGAGGCACCACTCTTGAATGGTTCTATAAAATCCCTTATGGCATAGTCTCTACTTTCACAAAATTATCTGAAAAGTTTGTGGCCCAATACGCACATAATGTCAAAAATGAACTCTCACTCCTTGACCTATGCAATTCCAAACAAAAGGGAGGAGAAATCTTGGCTGATTATCTTCAGCATTGGCAAGGGCTTACCACAAGGTTGTCTTACCAACCCCCCAAGCAACATCTTATCAAAATCTTCATTAACAACCTTCATCCTAAGCTTGCCTATCACATGCGCATGAACTATATACAAACTTATCATGACATTAGAATCAAGGGTATGGACCTTGAATGGGGTCTCATAGAAGAAGGTACCATTAAGCACTACAAAGAATCCCAGCCTGACAAACATAACAATGATTGATCACGATACTGGAACAAGAACAAAAATGTTGTAATAGATGGAGCCACTGACACCAAACATGTTCAAGTTGTGGTAGCTAGTCCTAATGTGCCTACCCAGTCTTATCAAAAAGCACCACCAATGTACCCTCAACCTCCTCCCATGTATCAACAACCCACTCCCACGTATCCTCAACCAACATATCAACAAAACACGCACCCTCAAGGTGCGCCTATCTATCCTCCTCCAGGGACATCATATCAATACAACTACCAAGTTCCTATGAATCAGATGAATGCTATATCAGTCCTGCATGGACAATAAAGATCTCGCACTTCAAATATGCCACAACACATGTTTACCCCTTTGGGTGAACCTATAGAAGTCATCTTTCACAAGTTGGTCCAAGCTAACCAAGTCGTCTATCCTAAAACACAGCCATTTGATGATTCAACTCCTAAGCCAGCTTGGTATAAAGACAACGAGTACAATGAATACCATCATGTTAAGGGACACAACACTCTCAAATGCATGAAGCTAAAACACTATATCTAGGATCTCATTGACCACAAGGAGATCGAAGTAGACTCTCCTACCCAATCATCCCCAAACATAGGCCTTAAAATTTATCAAAATGCATTCCCTAAACACACTTGTGGTATAGGCCCAGGAAATCCTACTTAGTCCTCTGATCAGAGGGTAAAAAAGAAAAAAATGCCAATAGAAAAGATTATACCAATGCCTATATCAATTACGATAATCTCATCAGCTGCATATCCCAAGTCTAGTCCACCATCAATGTCATCCATGTCAAGGGTGCCGATAACCAATGTGTAATCACCACTCATAGAGGTAGGATAACAGTTGTAGGTGCTGGTCCCACCCCATCTGTTGGGACCCAATATAACATTTTGGAACACCTAGGGAATACTCCAGCCCAAATTTCCATCATGGATCTTCTCCACACATCACCCACTTATCAAGAGATCCTCAACAAATCCTTGCAAGAATCTCATGTTCCAAGTGACATCAACCTCACAGAATTCCAAAATCTTGTCGTACACATGTCTGCATCTTGTGGGGTCTCATTTAGACCAACAAACGTACAATCTGAAGAAACCAATCATAACCTCCCACTCCATATCGTTGTCATGGTTAAATATTTTTCCATCAAACAGGTCATGATAGATAATGGATCGGCCCTAAATCTGTGTACTCTAAAATTCATAAAATAGTTGGGTTGCATTGAGGCTGATATAACAAATGATGTCGTCACGATAAAAGCATATGACAATCTGGAGCGTACTTCTGAAGGCACAATATCATTGCCCATTCAAGTGGGCCCATTTATCTAGGATACATTATGTCATGTTGTTGATCTTGACCTCCCCTTCAATATTCTCCTTGGACGCCCATGGATTCATTCTACTGCAAGCCATCCCATCCACCTACCATCAGTGCATCAAATTCCCATATAAAGGCACTGAGATCACCATCCGCACAGATCCCGAGCCCTTTGCATACGGCAATGCATTGGAGACATCCTTTCCACATTCCAATCACTGTCCTGGGATTGATATTGGCACCTCTGTTGCCAGCTCATCTTGAATCCATTCAGACCCAGAAACAATCCTCTCCTCCACCTTGTCCATGATCAAGATCAACAACAAAGGTTGTGGTGAGTACACTTTATCTGATGCCTTTGCAGTTGGAGCACTGCCAATTGATCCTCACACTCAAGGTCGACAGCCTAATCTAAGCAAAATAGAATCAGAGACAACTAAGGCACTACAATTTGGTTCTACCACTTTTATATCAAAAGGTACTTTGACTGGCCAGGAAATGGCACCAAACATCAACCAATGGCTATATAAAGATCCACCACCCAAGGACACAAGTTGCCTCAATTAATTCAAAGATAAGTACCATGCAACATACAAACTGGTGATAGAAAAATGGAACTACCAAGGAGGTGGCCTTGGTTATGAAGAGCAAGGAATGAAAGATTCTATTGTACCCACCCGACTAGAAAAACACTTGGGCCTTGGTATGGGATCTGACACGAATGGGGGCACCAATGATTTCATCAACTATTTCGCTTGTCCATCCCTGAGCGAAATCGTTGACATCGAAGATATCCTGGAAGAGAAAGTTGTGAGAGCTTATGATGATGTTTTCGACAATGAAACCTTCTTGGGCAATGCTGTCCTACAACAACTTTCCATCCTCTTCATTGACCTTCTCCTCTACCATCCTAAACTCATAGACTAGGACCAACCAAGTTTCGTACACGTTGACAAGTTCCGAAGTGAGGATGTGCTCCTAAGCTTTATGGGAGAAATTGAGCACAACAATGACTGGGGGCAAGAATTAGCATATGTCTACAAACTGGATCCAAAGGCATACTTTGGGGAAGAGGAGAAATTTAGCCGCAAAAATGACAAAAAATAAAAATAAAAAAGAGAAAAATTGACGCCCTAGTGAAAACCCCTTTGGGGCGCTATTTGATCATTTAAAAGTAAAAACAAAGGGTGTATCCCCTGGTGAAAACCTCTTTGAGGCACCAGAGGATAAAGATTCTCCTCTTCCTCTTATCCAAGATTACAGGCCTGAATAGTCATCAATTCTCATTGAAGAAGCAAAACCTGTCAATCTGGGTACTAAAGAAAATCCCGCCATCACATACATAGCAGCATCTTTGACTGAAGGAGAAGAAAGTGATCTTGTCACTATATTAAAGGAATCCATCAACAAGTTCACATGGTCTTACTCCCACATGTCGAGGTTAGATCCCGACTTGGTGGTTCACCACCTAGCAGTGGAACCAAACATCAAACCTGTCAAGCAAAAGCTCAGAAAGACGCACCCTAAAGTGGCACTACTTGTTAAAGCGGAGCTAGAAAAATTACTCCAAGCCAAGATCATCCGCCCCATTGACTATTCTGAATGGATATCTAATATGGTGCCCATCTCTAAGCCTGATAAATCAATTAGGATATGTACAGATTTCAGAGATCTTAATAAGGCATGTCCCAAGGACAATTTCCCCTTGCCAAACATAGACATGATTATGGATCTCACAGCAGGACATGAGATGTTGTCACTCATGGATGACTTTTCTGGATATAATCAGATTCACATTGCAGAAGAAGATAAGCATAAGACAAAATTCACAACCCCTTGGGGCACCTTCTGCTATAACATGATGCCTTTTGGCTTAAAGAATGCTGGGGAAACCTATCAAAGAGCCATGACTATCATTTTTCATGACATGATTCACAAGATCCTTGAAGACTATGTGGACGATATCTTGGCAAAATCAATAAAAAGGGAAGATCACCTAAATATTTTGGAATGTGTCTTTGATAGAATCAGACACTACTGTTTAATGCTCAACCCTATGAAATGTGTCTTTGGAGTCACTTCAAGCAAACTCCTAGGGTTTATTGTATCCAAATGAGGCATTGAAATCGATCCAAAGAAAGTACAAGCTATCATAGAGATTCCTCTACCAAAAACACTCTCACATCTATGGAACCTCCAAGGAAAGCTACAATCTATGCATCATTTCATCTCTCAACTAGTAGACAAGTGCCAACCATTCACTCATCTCCTACACAAAGACAATACATTCAAGTGGGATCCTCAATGTCATAAGAGTTTTGATAAAATCAAGGAATATTTGGCTAATCCACCCATCTTGGTACCTCCTGTACCTAGTTGACCACTCATCCTATACATTTTTTCTACTACCAAAGCACTGGGGGCACTCCTTGCTCAATTGAATAACGAAGGCAAAGAAAGAGCTATTTATTATATTAGTCAAACCTTAGTGGGTTATGAGCTCAATTACTCTCCTATGGAAAAAGCATGTCTAGCAGTGGTCTTTGCCACTCTAAAAATTTGCCACTACATGCTTAGTCACACAACCAAGCTCATTTCAAAGGTGGATCCTCTCAAATATCTACTCTCCAGGACTACACTTATAGGTCGAATGGAAAAATGGGTTATGTTGCTACGTGAATTTGATATTCAGTATGTCGACAGAAAAGCCATTAAAGGGCAAGTCATTGCCGATCAGCTAGCTGAAGCACCATTGGTAGATATATATCCTTTGGTCATAGAATCTCCAGATGAGCATCTGTACATGATAGAAGAACAACCAATGTGGCAACTCTTCTTTGATGGGTCCTACACAGCTCATGGCGTAGGGGCAGGATTACTTTTTGTCACACCTCAAGGTGACTACATCCCCATGTCATTCAAACTGGGATTTCCCTGCACAAACAACATTGAAAAATATGAAGCACTAATTATAGGACTCCGCATGGCCATAGAATGGAACATCATAGATATCCAGGTCTTTGGCGATTCCCAACTCATTATCAAACAAGTCCTTGATGAGTATCGAACCAAAGATGACAAATTGATGCCATATAAGCAGATGGTTGACAAGCTAAAAGAACACTTCCTCCACTTACAGATAACACAAGTACCACACTTGTAGAACAAAGTTGTTGATACAATGGCCACAATTGGCTCCCTTCTCAAGATTGCTCACGAGTCTATGCAATATGAATTCTTAGTTGAGCAACTACATGCTCCCACTTATGAGAATGATGAATCGAATCACGTATGTGTCTTGGTTGGTCCTCAATCCCTATGGTACCACGATATCTAAGCTTACCTACAAAATGGTATCATATCTCCCCATCTCACTACAAACCAATGCCAAAAATTTATCCGTAGAGCATCCCGTTACACCCTTGTAGCCAATACCCTTTATCGTCGAGGTTATCACAACATGCTCTCTAGATGTCTAGATGAAAATGAAGCCACCCAGGCTTTACAAGAGGTACATGCTAGAATCTGTAGTGCCCACATGAGTGGCATGGTCCTAGCCAAGCAACTTCTATGTACATGGTACTATTGGCCTACAATGGAACATGATGCTTGTGAGTCTGTCAAAAAGTGCTTACCTTGTCAACAGCATGCTAATTTGATCCATGCTCCTACTCAGGACCTTAGACCTATTGTGTCTCCTTGGCCCTTCTCTTGTTGGGGTTTTGACCTCATTGGTAAGATTACTCCCCTCTCTTCTAAAGGCCACAAGTACATAATCATAGCTATGGAGTACCTTACAAAGTGGGTCAAAGCAATTTCTCTCACACTCACTACTGGTGTCCAGATATCCAAACTCATCCTCTACCACATCGTTTGCCACTTTGGCATACCCTCTACCATCTTCATAGATCACGATAAACCATTTGAAAATCAACATGTCAGTGATCTCTATGCTCGCCTCCATATCCATCACCATTTCTCCAGTCCATATTTCTCGCAAGGTAACAGCCAAGCTGAGGCAACTAATAAAACCATCCTCAAAATCCTCAAGAAAGTTGTTAATGATACTGGTCGTGACTAGCATCAACAGATCAATCTAGCCCTCTAGGCATATTGCACTTCCTATCATACTCGTATTGGCACTAATCCCTACTCCCTATTCTATGGTGTTGAAGTAGTCTTACCAATTGAGGTTGAACTACCTTCCCTCCGAGTATCACTAAGAGGCATGATTGATGATGAAGATTACCGGGTAGCATGACTCACACAGCTTGATCTATTAGATGAAAAGTGTCAGCAAGCTTATGATCACATGATTGTTTACCAGAATAGACTCAAGTGGAACTATAACAAGAAGGTCCACCCACGCCAGTTCCAGGTAGGGGACCTTGTACTAAAAGAAAAATAGAAAGTGGGTACTGATCGGGAAAAGATAGGCAAGTTTGAAGTCACCTAACAAGGCCCATATGTTGTCACTACATGCTTAAGTTCTAGGGCATATCAACTCTCCACTCTTGAAGGAGAACCATTGAATGATCCTATCAACATCATTCATCTCAGGTGCTTCTATTCTTGAAGACTGGTTGTTCATTCCAGTTATCTGAGAAAATCCATAAAAAATATAATAGGTTTGGAAAAAAGCACAAAAACAATGTAAAATAGTCCTGAAAAAAATCTCTAAAAAAGAGAAAAAATGAAGCTAAAAAAATGGTTGTCCCAGTGAAAACCTGGTAAACAAGCACTTGGGAAATATCAAAAAAATAAAAAAAATAAAAAAGATCCAAAGAAATCAGAAAGAAAAATAAAGAGAAAAACGTTCGTCCAATGGTGAAAACTTGGCAATCAGGCACCTTGGACAAGTATGGGTGATGAAAACCTGGAAACCGACATCACACATAATGGACTGTTCCATTATCTATCAAAATCTCATTTCTATCCATCACCAGCACCATCTCCACATTCCCTATATTCCCTGGGTGTTCGCATATCATACGCACTAGTCCACAATGATATCCCTATCTCGTATCCTAAGCTTTTGTACACATAATATTGTATACTATTGTCCATATGTTGTACTATCCCAAGGTCCTGAGTGTCAGTCCTATATATTTCTCACATCTTAAGTTTCTCTTGTAAGATCCTACGTTGGTTCTATGGTTTTCTTGTAGTACACATTTGATCAATCAACTTGGTAAGTCCCATCTTTCTGGAAATGAGTCTTGAGGATGTATCCTTCCTCTCGTCAACTTAAATCTAGATCATCATCATCTTTGGGTTCTTGCAGGATGTATCTCTCCTCTTGAACTAATCAATCAACACACGCAACTATCACGCGCATCAAGACAGGTTACATGATCCAATCAAAACTTGGTAGCAACCTTGTACATAATCATTGTAACCAATCACTTGTAATTAATCACTCAGTTTGATCCTTGTACATTTGTGACACATTCCATCTGCCCACCATCATGCTAACATCCTGAGTCGTCGTCCTGCTAACATTCCATGCCTGATCCTTCATAGTCCACCTGTTTGTTTTATTCGTTGATTGTGATACACACAAACAAAAATATGTAGGTGAGTCCCATTGCATCCATTTCGTCCATTACCTCTTATATCATTATTGCATCTATTCATTAGACTCATTAGATTCATCATTTAGATTGCATTAGATCCATCATTTAGGACACATTGTTCATTATTAAATTGCATTAATCATCATGTCAATAGTTAGTATCCATTATTCATCTTGCATTGTTAAATTCATTTTAGATTCATTTTACCATCTTGCATTATTAAATCCACTTAAGCATTCATTTTATCATCTTGCATAATTAATTAATTTTTAGATCCATTTTATCATCTTGCATTGTTAGATTCATTTTAGATTCATTTAAGTCATCTTGCATTGTTAAATTCATTTTAGGTTCATTGTTAATCCATTTTAGATTTATTTAGTCTTGCATTATTAACAATATGTACATCTTTAGATTCATTTAGATTTCATTGTTCACTCATTTACACATTCATTTTAATTCATCTTGCATTGCTCATCCATTTTAGGTTCAGTATCTTGCATTGTTAATTCCTCTTACATAGTTCATCTATTTAGGTTCATCTAACATTATTACAACATTTAGATTCATGTACCAATTGCATAATTAATTCATTTATAGTCATTTTAGTCTTGCATTGGTTAAAACATCATTTAGATTCATTTGGCATTCATATACATATTCATAAAACATCAACATATATACATTGCATACATCATAAAAACACATCACATCCTACATCCACACACGTCAGTACATCATATACATATAAGCATCATCCATCCTGCATAATTCATACATCATATATACATAATTAAGTCATCTATATACATCACATCCTGCAAGCATCAAATGTCAGCAATCATATAATCGTATGCATCAACACATCATATAGATCATACATCATAAGCATCAATAGATTCCTCATCATATATATATCAATGTCTGTCAATAAAATACATCACATGCACCTCAGTGCCAATATGCATGTATAATCTCAAAAATGCAAAACTGTGTGTCATCTGATCATCTGATAAATCATACTAGTGGCTGTGATGACCCATTGCCCTACCCTGGTGGTGGACGTAGTGGCATCCCCACTGATTCCTGTGATGCTGATGTCCACACTGTGCTCTAAGAATGTGACCTCTCTGAGTAGTCTCATCTCTGTCCCTTGGGAACTAGCTGATGATAAAGTGCTCTGTAGTGGGATGCCTCCATGTTGGCCCTATTCGCATCTCTATGAGCTGCGAACACCTCGGCCACCACCTGTCTAACCCCACCTGCTACCGCTACCTGCCTAGCGATGTCATGCTCAGCCTGGTACACCTCTGCCCATCACAGTGCTGCATCCCTCTCTGAGGTCAATGCAGAAATTTGCTCCGTAGCCTGCTCCATCTATAGGGTCAGCATATCTAGTTGGCCCGTAAGAGTAACTATCTTGGTATGTAGATCCCCAGAATCGTGTGTCAGGTCCACCATCTCAAACTCTCCCGAGTCCACCCTGCCCTGAAGAGTGTCAAGTGCACCCTCTGACCTGTCAGCCTATGCTGTCTCTGCAGTCAATAATCCTTGTATCTGAGCAATCTCTGCATGCAAGCTCGCATCAGACACCACTGCCATGCCCAGTAAACCTCGCAGTCTGCTGCACTCCATCTGAAGGTTGTCTCACTTTTCAATGATAGTATCATAATTCTCCTGTGCCATGTACCCTATGGGTGGCCCCTGATCTTGTACCTGTGCCCCTATCTAGGGTCTCACCCATCTCTGCGGCCTCCTCCTCTGACCTGCTGCTGAGGTCTCTGGGGCATCCTCAATATTTATACCATCATCCACTTCTAGGTCCCCTATTGGCTTCTCATGAGCAACCACCTGAGCCAGGTCGGTCAGTCTCACTAGTGTGTGCGCCACCCACCATAATGCGTACTTTGGGGTCATCCCTACATCAGTGATGTCTGGTCCTGCCACAAAGTCTAGTCATACCATATCCCTCTAGGATGCCCTCACTGTGAGAGCATCCATATACTTGCCCCATGTCCCTACCTCCCTGGTGACATGAGGATGTAAGGCATCCTTTGCCACCACTCCCTGTTGTAGCCCAAACTGCCGCATGACCCTTGACAGTCTATACCTCTCTATCTGGTGGATGGTCCTCCCAAGGAGAAAGCAATTGGTATGAATGTATGAAAGGTACAAGAAGTCCTCAAAACCATCCTCCACCCCTTCTACCTAGTCCATAGCCCCCCATGGCTCACATAGCCTGTACGGGGTCCAGCAGAAAACCTATACCTCGTCTAGCAGTCGCCGCTAGTATCCAATCTGGCCAACAGAGGTGTATCTCAGAGGGAGCTTGTATCTATAGGCATAAGGATCCCTAGGCTGACGTGACTCCCTAACCCTCATCGGTCGAAACACTGCAATGTGCTCCCAAGTCCACACTAACATCAGAGTCACCCCAGTCCCCATGTTGCATGCCTCGCGGTACACAATCATGTGTAAATCATGGTATAGCTGTCCTAGGACAACATACCCCCAGCAATAAGAAGTCCCCTTCTCCAACATCTAAGCTAATGCCCATGACCAGCCCATACCAAAATTGTGTCCCACTAGGTCTGCTAACATCCATCCCCCGATCAATCCCGCAATGTAAAGGGCTATCTGCCTCAGTCTCCTATCAACTAATAGCTACCAAGGCATCTAGGTACGATATGTTGGGATTCGCCTCATTGGCCACCTGAACGCAATCTCCATGTAGTGGTCACTATCCTCCAGCCTGTATCAAGGAATCGCCCCTCAGATAGGTATCTGTAGAATATGCCAGACATCCTCTAGAGTAATGGTCGCCTCTCCAGTAGGCAAATGAAAAGTAGTGGTGTCGTTGTGCCACCACTTGATCAAGGCGACCATCATCCTATTGTGCACTTGTAGCCTAGGCCAACAGGGCACATATTCTAACCCAACTACCGCTATTAATCCCAATCATCCTCCGTCAGCTGCGACTCCAACTCCATAGTAGGAGGCCAATGCTCTTGCAATCCCAATGGTGAGAACTGCTCCTGCAAGAATTTCAAAATCCACCATGTCAGAGACCTTTTCTTCTAGTCCTATTATAACCCTTCCCAAAGTGGGGCATCATGTCCCTAGGTCTTATGTCGACCCATCCCCGGCCCTTGCCAAGTCTCCCCTTTTCCCTCCTTTTTGGCATTTGCCCTTTTAGGCGCAAACACCGGTTTAGCCAGAAATGCCAGTTCATACACCGGCGTCTCCGACATGCTTTCCTGCAGACCAGCGTCTTCGAAGACACGGGTTTGGGTCTAAAATATTTGAAGACACCGGTCCAGCACCATCGGCTCTGGAGGCGCTGATTTGGGGATCAGCGTATGCGAAGATGTCGATCCAGGGATCAGCGTCCTCGCAGATGCCGGTTTGAGAACTGACATCTCTGGTCTGCAATGCATTTTTCCCTCATTAATGCCCTATCTCCCCCCACCAAAGCATTAAGTAACATTAATAGAAATAAATACAAGGTCTTAGATAGCTAACTCACTGGTACCGGTCACTCGACGGGCCTCCCATGTGTACGAACACGCTCTCCAAGCTGCCCCTTCATCCTCTTGTCAGCCATCTTTTCACTCCAAAGCTCAAATTTCACTATTCACTATTCACAACTGACCTTCTTTAACCCCCCCAACCCCTCTTATAGCCCCCATTTTCCCCTAAATTTTTCCCCACCCCCGTTCCCCCCTCCCATGTATATTTTTGTATATATCGTCCTGTTGTAAAGCTACAATACGCATAAAATCTCAAAAACATTTAAAAATCGTGAAAAATCTAAAAAATTCAAAAACTTTCAAAAATTCCAAAAACATCAAATATTCTTAAAATCATGCAATAAACACTTCGTTCTTTCCGCATTGTTCCAGATCTTCATTTTCAGCAACGTTTTGACTCCTGCGACTGCAACACTATTTTTCACCAAATCAATTTTGTAATCGACTGTCCTTGCTCTCCATCATGTTCACAGCATTTGCCAGTGAATATCTTTTATCAAATCAAATCCAATCTTTACCTGTCAGGGTGCATCCTTCCGGCGTCGACTTATCAAATTCTTCATCACATCAATCCTGTTCATGGAAAGAACTTTGGACCAAATGACTGCTTGGTCATGAGGCCTTCTTTATTGATTTTATCTTTTTGTGTCAGTTCAAACCTACTCACCCCTACCTCAATTTGCTATATCTTGGTGCATTGTGACTAGTCGCTACTGATACATGTGTCTTTTGCAGTGTGCTTTTGTTTGAACGTCTAGTCCATGCAAAGGGATCTTGTCATCTATGTTTCCTAATGCTTGATGCATACCTCCTCTTGCAATATCAAAATCGGATGTGCTCTCCACACTTTTACACACAAATGGATCCCCAATGCTCATTATCTGCATTTAATCTCATTTGCATTTGCATTCTTAGCTGCATTCTTAATTGCATTTCAGAAGACTTCTATTGATTCCCTCCTTTCTTTCCTCTCTCCAGTTGTGTCCTTTTTAAAGAAAATTTTACAACGTCATCTTCGTTGTGTTCTTTTCTCGAGGGGGCACAACCCTGTACCGTCATTGCTTTAGCACGACTCCTAGAAACCCTCTTCCTCTGGGGCAGCCCATTTTCTTGTCTTTGACGAAATGTCACTTGCGATGCCACGTCAAAGAGGGGCAAAATATAGACGTCCAAAAATATTAATATTATTTTCCCTCTTGTTCCTCTAACTATTTGATTTAATCAATTAAATAGTTTCATTTATCAATAGTGTGAATACTATTCTAATGTATTTTATTTAAATACATTTGCCTCCACACAATCCCCTTTTAATAAATTTATATTTATTGAATCCTCCATATTCCCAATTCTTCTAAAGCATGATTTATTCAAATTCAATATGGATTATGATCTAAACCCTAGCTAGGAACCTATTAATCCTACCCTAAAGCCTACCTTATTCCTACCCTACTCCCATCACCTCATTTCCTAAGTATGCTTCCACACCTAACTGTCCTCTAACTATGCTTAATGGGTGATTCCTAACCTTTTTAAGGATAATGGAATGCTCACCCACATGGGTAATTTCTCTCCAAAATGGGCACCCATTCCTCTTTAATTCCCTCTTACAACTTTGTCTCCCCTTTTGAAATATTGAGCTACTTAATATTAATGCCAATTTTGACTCAAAATTAGCCATCTTTTCAAGTCCATGTGTCTCCTAGGTGGCTCTTATGTGGATGCCACATAGGTGCCAGTTCATCCAAGCCTCTTCCTCTCTCCAAAAAACTCTATAAATAGAGGCCTTCTCCTCTCATATTATCATCTCTCAATTTGCATTGTTATCATGCTAGAATTGTTTTAGAATTTCATAGCTAGTTTCATTTTATAGTTTTCTTTTTTAATTCACATAGAAATCACATGCTAGGCTTGAATTTGGTAAATGAATCATAGTTTCTTGCATATGCATATCATCTTTATAACTAGCTTAGAACATCATCTTCTTGAAGAAGATTTGAGACTAGTGCATCATACTAGCTCTTGAATCTTTCTTGTTGTTGTGATAATCTTGTATTGCATTGGGATCCATTGCATTTTGTGTGTGTTTGAGAGAGCACACCCACATCCATCTAAAAGAGAAAATCAAAATGAGTAGAATAGGGTGCATTATTTACTTATTTTTAAGTTCTATGGGATGTTATGTTGAGTTCTATGTTGTTTGCTTGCTCCTTCATGATTTTTAATTGATTATATGTGCTAACCCACTAATGTTTTCACATTGAGCTTTCTCCCAACAGGTTGAAGGATTCCTCATACTACACATATTATATGATTTTTACCATTCTTTGTTGCATATGGTTAAATATAAATAAGTGATATATAATATAGTTTTGAGATAAAATATGAAAAGTGTATATATGATTGTATTTACTAAGAACCATTTTCATTTTAGCTTTGGAAAATAATTTGCAACATGCTATGAAGAAGGAGAGAACAAAATTCCTATTGCTCACAAATTTACTTGACCACAAGTAATTTTAACCATTATTCTATTTTGATGTAATAATTTGTTGTGTGCTTAAAATTAGCTATTCTCTTATAACAAAAAATGATTTATTTTCATACTCATACGGTATTAAATAGTATATATTATTTGTTCTTGTAACTAATAAACTTAGGATGAACACTAATTTCAAAAGAAGTGGCAAGAGAATAGAATCAAATGCTACAAAATAGGGCTGGAAAAAATAGGAAAAAATGCTATCAAATAGGGCTACAAAAATATCCTATTGGTGAAAAAAATATTGGAAAAATAATACAACAAAATAATATACGTGAATAGGAAATAGTTGAGAATTTGTTGCACACATATTCATTATATAAAGGCAGTGTAATATCATAGAAAGGAGGAATATATACTTTGTACAACTTCTGTGATAAATAAAATTAGCATTTGCATGATTAGCCATGTGTAATAATCCACGGTCATACGCGGAGCAATTGCCCACCCCTTAGGGGAAGCTCGATGATATTTTTATATTCATTTTATTTTAGTTTGATTTTATTTGATTATAATACCTTTTAATTTATTTTAATAATTGTGTGGTTTTAATTAGTTTCATTTTATTTAACTAAGATAATTCTAATTAATTTTAAAAAGTTGTGTGATTTTAATTAATTAGATTTTTTCAAGTAAGATAGTTCTAATTTACTTTAATAGTTGTGTGATTTAAATTCTACTAGTTTAGTTTGATAAAATGTTTATGATTTGAGCTTGGTTTGGAAAAGTTGATTAAAGTTTGATTTTAGTATTATTGATTTGGTGAGAAGTTTTGTTTACTATTAATAGTGTTATTTTATTTGTTGTGTGTGTAGTTCCAATAGTCAGGATGTGAGAGTTCCTATCACTGGAATTATTTTTCTTTGTCGTAGGTTTCTTTTCATAGTTGCATTCATCCACACTTGGCTTACTATCTTCATCCCTTGAGAAGACAACCACTATACCTTTCATCAGTCTACGACCCCAGATTGACATTTTCAGGTACAAATTGAGGGAATTCGCATGAGTCCAAATTTGAGCTTAAGCAAAGATTTAATCTAAACCATAGTTTTACCATAAATTTTTAGAACCGTTGCTGAGGAAAGGTATTAAAGGCATGAAATCATAGTGAGCTAAGTTAGGACCATTGTGCCTCGGTGAAAATCTATGCAATTGTTGATCTTGTTTAGATGATTAACCTTTTTTTCTTTGTTTTAAATTATAATAGATGCATTGTTGGATTGTGTAGGTAAATCCTAGAAGATAGTTCACCATTTATATATCCACATATATTGTTGTGTTTCATTGAAAAGAAGGAAGTAATCTTGAAAAAATAATACAAAAAAAAGCTTAAAAAATGTTACATTTTAGTGGTAGTCCAGGCACTTCAAATTTAAAAACCAAAAAGGAAATTGGTGGGTGAATCACGTCAAACCAAGGTGATATTTTTCTAACCCCCCTCTCTAGTGAATGCAACATAAATCATCTGATCTTACATTACCATTGTCGCATGCATCGACAACTCTTATTTCTTTGAATGAGCTCAAGAACATATAATTGATGAATTTTTAGGACAATGGAATTTTGAAAATGAAGATTTAATCATGTGCCAAGTTCTGATTGTTGTGAGGAGGAAGCTAAGAACACATGCCAAGTTGATCAAGAGGACATGCAGAAGGACATACACGTTATTAGCGAGCCTCATAAAAATAAAGGTGAACATGAGCTAGTTTCCTTTGTAATTCATGGGCAACTTCATGAATCAAATTTGGAAGCTCAAGGTATGCTTAATGATGTCAACATGTCTTATCATTTTGGATTAGACCAACAATGTGTTTCTTCACAAAATGCTTCTTCACCTACTATGAATGGTGAATGGAAAAATCCAGGCTCACAAAAATCACAATTTCCATTATTACCATCTTTATTGTACCCATCTTACTTAGTCCCACCAACTATATATCTACTACAATTCTTACTATTCTCATTATTTAATCCATCTCAATCATATACCATCTACTTTACCACATCCACCAAAGACAACCATGATGCCCAATAATGCATTTCATAATAAGGTGGTTAAAGATACATAGAATAATTTGAATTCATGGATCCATTTACATCTTGGTAATGTGCTTGAAATCGATGAATTATGCTTAATTAAAATAACTATGTGGTGTGGTTTTGGTTTGCTTGAACTAGAAGAACAATATGCCAATTTATCCAATATTCAGATATGTTCTTCTTACTTGCTTACTAAATCACAACCTTTAGAGGACATTTACACACATGAGGAAACACTTAAAAATGGGTTTAATTTTTATTATGGACCTCATAAATATGTGTGTTGAAATTACTCATGCAATAAGAAATGGTGAACTATATGCCTTAATGATTCAAGAGTTGTGTGAGATACATAATAAAATCCTACAAGATCTATCTATTACCATTTTTATACTCAACTATATAGATCTTTGGAGGCCTATGGTCAAAATGTGAATTCCTCACATAATCATTGATTTAGGCCCACCAATGATCGATTTTATGATTGATCACAATTAGATGGGTTTGAGTGCATTAATGATCATACCAAACATGCTACAAAGTAATGATTGTTCATTGACAAGGATCAGGTTATTTATATTTATATTTTTGTCATTCTATTTCTTTATCTTAAGATGAACATTCATTGAAAAAAATCAAGGTATGTTTAATATATCATTATATTTCCTGATTATTTGAAATATCTTAAGATGGACATTCATTGAAAAGGTTAAGGTTGATGACATGTAACTGATTGAATATTTGATAATGTTAAGTTGAAAGATAATGCAAGTCATTAAATCAGTTAATGGATTGTATTGTCATTGATGTCAACTTGATATCATCTTTATGGTCATGTACATAATGCCAAAGACTTCATGGAACCAAAGTTATGCTTTCAACAATGCATAAAAGTCAAGTATTCACTAAGTGACAAACAACACCGACAGAGTGCACACCATTGGACAGAGCAAAGAAGAACAGTCATAGTGATACCTGATGATTAGAAGCATAGTGTTTCCTGACAAAGATAAACCACAAAATGCCTGACGAGCAAAGTCAGAAGGTTGCCCGACGAGCTAAAGACTCAAAGTACCCGACGACCAAATACATAGAGTTGCCCGATGAGTAAAATTCCAATGATGCCCAATGGATGGAGATCATGAAGCTAATTGGAGTCTCACCAATAGATTAGTCAGTTGTCATTGATGACTAATTGTAGTGGTGACTGACAGAACAAAGAGTTCATAAAATGACAAAATATCTAGCTGGCAGAGCTAGATATAGACTTAACCGGTTATCTACTTTGTTTTATTCGACCAGAGATAAGTGATTGTTTTAAAGATGATTTATACAATTGGAAAGAAGATATCTATGAGACAAATCAGGAGTTATGCTTTAAATATAATTGGCTGGATTTTTTATCACGCCAAGAATCAAGAACCAAGAAATAATGAATATTATGTCTATATAAGAGACAAGCTTGATTCATTTACGAATGGGATTAAGGGGAGTGAATAGAAAGAGGATGCTGAAGGAATACTGATGAAGAACAAATACATGTAGTTATAATCAAACAAGCTAGAGGAAAGCTAAGGAATTCTACAGACACTGACGAACAGTGAGCACAATATCACAGAGAAGAAAGTGTGGAGCACAATGATTGAATTGATACATTGGTCAGCTAGGTAATGTACTTAAATAGATCTGAAAATATGCAATTCAAGTTGCAATATGAATAGTTCATAGTGTTTTTAGTTTAACCATTGAAGTATCAAGTCTCTCAACCGAGCAGGACTTAACAGTCTTCTATATATTGAGGTACATCTCAAGGAGTGCCAAAAAGGTTGATTCATGAAAGTAGCATTGGACTTGCCCGATACCTATTGACAGTCTAAGAAGGAGGCTGATTCAAGGATGGTAGAAATAGATGCCTGATACTAAGTGACAACCTCTATGTATAAAATCCTCTAACAGGTCACACTTAATAGTGTGTTTGTAACCTTTAACAGGGTTGGCTCCTAACAGGGATCACTTCAGAAGAGTCAAAATTTGGGGTACTGGTCCCAATGGTTTTTCCCTTAACAGGGTTTCCATGTTAAAATTTATGTGTTATGTGTGTATGATTCATTTATTTACTATTTTTCATCTTACATAGCTAACTTTGGATTGATCGATATACTCTGCTTATTTACCGAGTTTCGGTAAATAGTTATATTACTTATCGGTAATCAAGAAAGAATAAGGATTGACAGAGAAAACTGACAGACAGTTAATCATTATAAGTATTTCATGG
Source organism: Thuja plicata (assembly GCA_018584345.1). NCBI lineage: Eukaryota > Viridiplantae > Streptophyta > Pinopsida > Cupressales > Cupressaceae > Thuja > Thuja plicata. Next base: position 46,014 of record MU223439.1, on the reverse strand, counting down.
CATGCATCTTGTAGGGACATAATAATATGAGATTTATTGAGTGGTGGTTAAGTTTGAAGGATAAATTTTTGAGGCCACTGATTCACCCCCCTCTCAGTTATTACTAACAATTGGTATCAGAGCTTGTGTGCTTAGAAAGGAAGGTTTCAAGACCTAAGCTAAAGATCACAAGATGAATAGATGAGATGTACCCAAGATGAACAAAGATAACTTTACTTCATGGAAAAGCAGGATAAGACTCCACTTATCAGGTATTGGTAATGATGTTACTCAATTCCTAGATACTGAGTATGTGTTGCCCATAGGAGAATTAATAGTAGAGCAATTGAGAGAGAAGCATGATCACAACTGCATGGTCATAGAGCTTTCTTCCTCACTCTCTGATGCTGAATTTGAAGATGTCAAAGATTGAAAAACTACAAAGAAGATGTGGGACAAACTGAAGCTTGTACATGGAGGTGATACAAATG
>MU223439.1:0-42756 GCA_018584345.1 Thuja plicata | reverse complement strand
GACTAGTATGCAAGGGGTATGCACAAGAAGAAGGTATTGACTATGGAGAGACCTTTGCACCCATTTCTAGGCTAGAAGGTGTAAGAATACTACTTTCTTATGCTGCATTCAAAGGATTCAAGGTATACCAGATGGATGTCAAGTCAGCATTCCGAAATGGAATACTTGAAGAAGAGGTATACATTAAGCAACTAGAAGGGTTTGTAGATCCAGACAAGAGAAAAATGGTATGTAGAATTCATAAAGCCTTATATGGATTGACACAAGCTCCTAGAGACTGGTATGAATGACTTCATTCCTATCTTATAAGTATTGGTTTTGTAAGGACTAGTGAACACAATAATCTTTATTTGAAGGAAGATACTGATGCTAACACTTTGATTGCTAAAATATTTGTTGATGACATCATATTTGGAGGCAATGATATGATATGAAAATCATTTTCTAATGAGATGAGAAAAGAGTTTGAGATGTCTATGTTTGGAGAGATCAATTTCTTTCTTAGTCTACAGATCATGCAACAATGTGAAGGTATTTTCATTATTTTGTCCAAATACATTAAAAAGGTCCTAAAAATATTCAAGATGGAAGATTCCAAACCAATTGGAACACCGATGGCTACTAGATGTAAGTTGACACTAGTAATTATCTATTGTGATAACACCAGTGCAATAAACATTTCCAAGAATCCAGTCATGCATTCTAAGACTAAACACATTGCCATCAAGTATCATTGTTTGGGAGAAAAAGTTCAAGCAAAGGAGGTGACACTTGAGTATGTGCAATCCAAAGAACAATTATCTGATATCTTCACCAAGCCACTGCCCAAGGATGCATTTGAGTACTTGAGAAAGAGACTAGGGGTCAAGCCCTTGTCTACCAGTCAGTAAAATGATTAGAAGGTTGCATCAGCCTACATATTATAAGAATATCATTAATGTTGATGCAAGAAAAAATATGAACTTCAAGGCTACATCTATATACAGACAGGTATACGTCGTCACCGAGCACCAGAGCATATTTTTGTATTGTTGATGGATAAGGGAAATTCAAGGAATATATTATGGATGGAGAGAAACGATTGTTTGACATTAATCTCAGATATTTGTAAGATATTTGTTTGGCATTATTGTCAAAGGGAGAGAGATTATCCATATTATCACATTCTTTAGAAAATAATAGGATTATCCACTATCAAATTACTCCAACAGGGAGAGATTATATCCTTAGGGAGAGAAATTGTATGGAAAGATTATACAAAGGAAGAATTGGTGATAAGAGAAAAAGACATCAAAAGAGAAGAATAGTCAAGGGAGAGAAATTGACACAAGGAGAGAACACAATACATCAGAAGATAGAGAGCTTCAAGAATCAAATCTAAGCTAAAGCAAAGCTTACCGATGGTTAGACATTTATTGGTTAACATAACAAAAAGATTGGTAGTTTGATGAATCTCAACTGTTGTATTTCATATTGTATTAGAAATAGTATAGTGTGATAATATAGAATGTTGCCATCAATGCCAAAGGGAGAGATTGATGACATGTAAGTAATTGAATGTTTGATAATGTTAAGTTGAAAGATAATGCAAGTCATTAAATCTGTTAATGGACTGTATTGTCATTGATGTTAACTTGATATCATCAGTACGGTCATGTACATAATGCCAAAGACTTCAGGGAATGAAATTTATGCTTTCACCAATGCATAAAAGTCAAGTATTCACTAAGTGACAAACAACACCGACGGAGTGCACACTGTTGGACAAAGCAAAGAAGAATAGTCATAGTGATACCCTATGATTAGAATCATAGTGTTTCCTAATGAAGTAAAACCACAGAATGCTCGAAGAGCAAAGTCAAAAGGTTGCCCGATGAGCTAAAGACTCAAAGTGCCTGACGAACAAAGATATAGAGTTACCCAACGAGTAAAATTCCAATGATGCCCGACAGATGGAGAGCATGAAGCTAACTAGAGTCTCAATGAAGGATCAACCAGTTTCCACCGATGACTAACTGCAGTGGTGACCGATAGAACACAAAGTTCAGAAAATGATAAAATATCTAGCTGGCAGAGGTAAATATAGACTTAACTGGTTGTCTACTTTGTTTTATTCAACTAGAGATAAGTGATTGTTTTAAATATGATTTGTACAGTTGGAAAGAAGATATCTATGAGACAAATTAGGAGTTATGGTTTAAATCTAATTGGCTAGATTTTTTATCACGCCAAGAATCAAGAACCAAGAAACAATGAATATTCAATCTATATAAGAGACAATCTTAATTCATTTACGAATGGGATTAAGGGGAGTGAATAGAAAGAGGATGTTGAAGGAATAATAATGAAGAACAACTTCATGTAGTACTGATCAAAAAATATAAAGGAGAGCTAAGGAATTCTGCAAACACCGACGAACAGTGAGCACAACATCACAAAGAAGAAAGTGTGGAGCACAAGGATTGAATTGATACATTGGTCAGAGAGGTAATGTACTTAAATAGATCTGAAAATATGAAATTCAAGTTGCAATATGAATAGGTCATAGTGTTTTCAGTTTAACCATTGAAGCATCAAGTCTCTTAACCAAGCAGGACTTAACAGTCTTCTATATATTGAGGTACATCTCAAGGAGTGCCAAAAAGGTTGATTCATGAAAGTAGCATTGGACTTGACCGATACCTATTGACAGTCTAAGAAGGAGGTTGATTCAAGGATGGTAGCAATAGATGCCTGATACTAAGTGACAACCTCTATGTATAAAATCCTCTAACAAGGTCACACTTAATAGTGTGTTTGTAATCTTTAATAGGGTTGGCTCCTAACATGGCTCACTTCAAAAGAGTGAAAAATTGGGGTACTAGTCCCAGTGGTTTTTCCCTTAATAGGGTTTCCATGTTAAAATCCATGTGTTATGTGTGTATGATTTATTTCTTTATTTTTTTTCATCTTACATAGCTAACTCTGGATTGATCGGTATACTCTGCTTATTTACTGAGTTTTGGTAAATAGTTATACTGCTTATCGGTAATCAAGAAAGAATAAGGATTGACAGATAAAACTGACAGACGGTTAATAATTATTAGTATTTCATGACATGCATCTTGTAGGGACATAATAATTTGAGATTTATTGAGTGGTGGTTAAGTTTGAAGGATAAATTTTTGAGGCCACTGATTCACCCCATTCTCAGTTATTACTAACAAACGTGTTATAACATCATTATCTTTATGAATTCTTTGGATTGTCCTAATGCTCTCATGTTAATTAAGTTGGGGGGGGGGGGATCCATTGAATCTTGTAAATCATTGGTTGATTCTTGATAACGCCTTCATTTATTGTTTCTTTGGTGCTTCTAATAAAACCAATTGTGTGCGCATTGGACCAAATCAAGGTGTGTATTATTGTGTTGATTAGACTTGAATATATATGGTGCCTACACAAGATCTTTTTATAATTATATTTATTCATCAATTTTATTATTTTAAATATTTATTCGTATATATAACTTTACCATCTATTTTTCTAATCAATAAATCAATTATAATGATAAAGTTATTAAATGAATGATATTTCTTTACTATACTTGATCTTCTTGGTCCTGAGAATATGGTACAAGTTTCTTATGATGGCTACTCATCACTTTTTCACAATTAATGATGCTTCTCCTCATGAACCTTAAAACATTCATTTTGTTAGCCTTGCTAAATAGATGATGAAGTTCAAGTTTCTTTTGTGCTACACTCTTAGAGATCACAAGATGGATTTTTTTTTGTTCCAAGTTCCCAACACTAAAGGTCATAAATTCTCCTTTTCACCATCCTTGATGCTTGATCATATGGAGGACGTAATGCAACATAGTGTACTCATGAATCTTGCAGTACCATACTCTTGGCTAATTCCTCACAAGCCACACATCAAGAGACAACTTGAAGACATATGGAGGTCCTACAAGGAGCTTATGAATATCCTCATATAGATCCTTGTACTTCATCCCAATGATTTTCATCTTCTTATTGGAGAAAGTAGAGAGAATATCATTGGTCTTTCACTAAATTACCATATTTTTGAAGGATTGATTCTATTGGATCCAGAATTTGTAGCAATGGTGTTCTACAGTGATGCACTGTCAATCTTGATGAAGGTACATTTCAAGTTTTTGGTCATCATTTCAAGTGTTAGATTCCACAACTTTCAATAGTGCATTTCATCAAAGAGCTTCAAAAATAACTCCAATATTTGGATGGTATCACTTAAACATCCATTTGAGAGTTTTATTTTTCTTTGGTCATTACATGTAGCTTCTCAAAAAAAAGTTGAAAAAATGTAAAACTGACAAAAAAAAGGAAAAAAATAAAAGCAATAAATTCTAACAATGAAAACCTTTGGGCATTGTTAGACAACTACAATTTGAAAACCAATTTCTAGCATATTGTAGTTGAAATACATTCTTAGTGGTGAAAACTATTTTTACAACGCTACTAAGCAGTGAGTGATTGAAAACTGGCTCACCAGCAGTCACTTGTCATTATCAAAGAAAAAATTAAAAAAAATAAAGAAAGAGAAAAATAAATAAAGAAAGATAGAAAAATGCAATATTTGGTGTTCTTCCTCTGGACTCCTTATTTATTAAGTACACTCAGATCCTTCTATGGAGTTTCACTCTTTGAGTGTTTATAGCACCTCATGTTGCTCACTTATGTATCTATGCTTCAATTTGTTGTGGTCCCATGACTTTGATCACCTATAGCAAGTGTTACACGTTCAATTGAGGTGTTACAGATAGTGGGATCAGCTACCATTAATATGCTCTGTAATGCTTCAGTCTGATGGAGATCTTTTATCAAGTTGCATACTTAGTCACAATTGTTGGTTTCTTCCTTATTCATGATTCATAGTTGCTAAGATGCTTTGGCTACCAAACCTTGGCATAAATGGACATGCGAGTTGGTAAAACAATCAATTTTATTTTTTATGTGTTTTATCTCTTAACTTTATTAATATTTATTAATATATTGATCATTTATGTCATATCTCTACCTCTCCTCTTCTTGTTTCCCGAGGACGGTCAACCTTTTAAGTTAGGGGGGGTATACCATCCTTATTAGCTATTGTTTCACCCATTATTTAACTATATCCTTAATTATCTCATCACACTATCCATTATTTTCACCATGCATAATCATTTATATTGCTTATCATTTTTTGCCATTTTAAATAGCTTATGACTGTTAAGATAAAATTTTGTGATACCTCCTATATAGTATTTCAAAAAAGTAATGCTATGTAAAAATGAAGACATGAAAAAGAAAAAAAAATTGAAAAAAAAAAGAAAAAAGTTGGAGGTATCAATATTGAAAAAAAGGAAATTGAAACAAAAAGAGAAACAAAGAAATAAATCTTTTCATGAGAAGCTAAGAAAATGAAGGGCATTGTGATTATGCATGAGCTATAATAGTCAAGGGCAAAAAGGAAGGCCAAAGCTATAAATCCAAAAGGTTACCCATTTAAATCAAAGACCTCTTATCATAATGATTGCACAAGGACATGCAATATGATAAGTTGGGGGGAACGATAAGTTGGGGGGAATGATGAGAGCCATTTACATCCCATTTTATTTAACATTTTTTTCCCATTTCATATTCCTGAACACCCACTTTCATATACCATTTTTATACCATATTATATGATTTTTACCATCCTCTGTTCCATATGGTTAAATATAAATAAGTGATATATAGTATACTTTTGAGATAAAATATGAAAAGTGTATATATGATTATATTTACTAACAAGCATTTTAATTTTATCTTTGGAAAATAATTTGCAGCTTGCTATGGAGAAGGAGAGAACAAATTCCTATTAGTCACAAATTTACTTGATGGCAAGTAATTTCAACCATTATTCTATTTTGATGTAATTATTTGTTGTGTGATTAAAATTATCTATTTTGTTATAAAAACAAATAATTTATTTTCATACTCATGGTATGAAATAATATACATTATTTGTTGTTGTAACTAATAAACTTATGATGAACATATGCCAAAAAAAAGCATTGGAAAATAATGCAACAAAATAATATTCGTGAATAGGAAATAGTTGAGAATTTGTTGCACGCCTATTCATTATATAAATGAAACGTAATATCATAGAAAGGAGGAATATATACTTCTGTACTACTTCTCTGATAAATAAAATTAGCATTTGCATGACCAACCCTCTGTAAAAAAAGCTTTCATTTAATCCACCGTGCAAACCAGGAGAGAGGGCCCACTCCTTGGAGAAGCTTGATGATATTTTTTATGTATTTTATTTTAGTTTGATTTTATTTGATTAAGATACCTTTAATTTATTTTAATAGTTGTGTGGTTTTAATTAGTTTGATTTTATTTAACTAAGATAGTTCTAATTTATGCTAATAGTCGTGTGATTTTCAATAGTTTGATTTTATTTAACTAAGATAGTTCTAATTTACTTTAATAGTTGTGTGATTTAAATTCCATTAGTTTAGTTTGATAAAATGTTTATGATTTGAGCTTGGTTGGGAAAAGTTGATTAAAGTTTGATTTTGGTATTATTGATTTGGTGAGAAGTTTTGTTTTCTGTTAATAAATTGTTTATTTTATTTGTTGCATGTGTAGTTCCATTAGCCAGGAAGTGACAGTTCCTATCACTAGAACTATTTTTATTTGTTGTAGGTTTCTTTTCATAGATGCATTCATCCACACTTGGCTTGCTATATTCATCCCCTGAGAAAACAACGACTATACATGTCATCAGTCTATGACCCTGGATTGACATTTTCAAGTACAAACTGAGGGAATCCACATGAGTCCAAATTTGAGCTTAAACAAGAGTTAATCTAAACCAAAATTTTACCATACAAAAGTACTAGTCATTGACCAGTGATATGGATATGTAGAAATATAGATCAGAAGAAGATTGACAACCACACCAAATAACATGGCTTTACTTTCCATGGTTGAACCTAAAGATTCCAAGGAAGCTAGGCGAGACACATTGGGTAAGAACCATGGAAGAAGAAATAAAATAAATTGATAAAAATGAAACTTGGGAACATGTCCCAAGACCTAACGAAAAAAAATATAATTGGTACCAAATGGATCTTACAAAATAAACTAAATTAAGATGGTCAAGTGGTGAAAAATAAAGCAAGATTGGTATGCCTAGGATATGTACAAGTGGAAGGAGTTGATTTTGAAGAAATATTTTCCAAATTTGTATGGTTAGAGGTGATAAGGATGATCCTAGCATATGCTTGCTACAAAAACTTCAAAGTGTACCAAATGGATGTTAAATCAATATTTTTGAATGGGCATCTAGAATATTTAACAACCAAAAGGATTCACTCTATTAGAAAACAAAGATTAAGTATGTAAACTCAAGATGACGCTTTATGGATTAAAACAAGCTCCTAGAGCTTAGTACTCTAGATTGGAAAAATACTTGCAAGACCAAGGATTCAAGGGAGTTGTAGCAGACATCCATCTCTACTTCAAATTTGATGATGATGATCAATTGATTGTTTTAGTATATGTCAATGATATCATATTTGGAGGTAGAAAAAATAGTATGTGTCAAGACTTTGCTCAAAGAATGCAACAAGAATTTGAGATGTCCTTGTTCGGTGAAATCTATTTCTTCTTGGGATAACAAGTCTATAACTTAAAAATGGATTGTTTATTTTATGAACCAAATATGCTAAGGGAATATTGAAGAGGTTTAGGATGGAAGAGTGCAAATATATAAGTACACCCATGATCATAGGGTGTAAATTTTTAAAGAAGTAATCTTATAAGAAAATTTTGAGTGATTATATGGGAGTGATCATCACCTTATTGATAATTGGACTATCACTCAAAAACAAATAATGATGTAGAAGGCCCTAGTTCATGTTAGGTTTGCCAAAATGTGGAGAAGGGAATTTTCCACCCTTGAGATTGATGGAATCTCAAGGGACAAATCAACTCAACACTACCTCACTTCTACTAGCACTCTAGTGAGCTAGAACGATCAAGACAACTTAATTGACAAACATGGATTTTAAGACTTAAATGAAATACTATGCATAATGAAGAAACTGAATTAATTAAACTATGCTAACATACATATACACTTTGATTACTACAAGTGAAAGAGCTAAATGTCAGGATTAACATTTGGCTCCGTGATCTCACTATCTTGAATGCCTACATGAGTCTAGGACTACAACACTAATACATGATGATAGTTTGATGCTTGTATGTCCTTTGTGGACAAAATACAAAGAAAAAAAAGAAAACTTAGACACTAACTGAAATTGATAGATAATTAAACTACACTTTTAATAGAAAATGAGAAGTATGATTATACTTATGGAAATTATGAAAATAAGATTAAATGTTTGAGGATAAAGGAAACTTACAATAAATGAAGTACAAGAATCCCAAGAGATCCTACTCCTCATTCTCCAAAACTTGTAGACAAGGGAGAAAGGAAAAGTGTTGGGGTTGTCTGGAGACCTGCCTTAGTTGAATCCCTATGTTGGTGTTTCCACCTCCATAGCAGTCATATAGGTAGATGCAAATTGGTGATAGATAACTGAAATATAATTAGACAAATAACCATAATCAAAGTAATAAGACTATGATCAAGAGAATACAATATGATTAACACATTAAAATTAGATGAAGTGAGAACTCCTTTTTTAATCCCCAACATCGGAGCTCAATGGAGTGAAGATGAGGTGATGAAGGTCATGGAGTTTTGATATTGTGAAGACTAAGCCGTTGTGAAGAAGTGTTCCAAAGTGAAAGAATGAGCTCAAGTAAATATGGAGAATTTGTGTGAGAGTTGTGAAAGCATCCAAGAAGCTTGAGAATATGAAGAAGTGGTCCAAATTATGAACAAGAAGACCAAATCAGGCTCCAAGATGAATTTTTAAGCTCTTTTAGTGATTCTCAATGTTGGTGGACAATTATAGGAAAACTTACACTATAGGGGTGACAATTATAGTGTGTCAACAACTCACTACATGCATGTAGATTCATAGGATGAATGTGTGCCATGCAGACGTCTCTATGGTGTACACGCATCCTAAGTCAATCATGTCACATGGTCAAGAATCTGGATGGGAAAAGGAAAAAAATAGATGGAGGGATATGGAGGTTCACATGGATTATTTTTTTTACTAATGTAGGAGCATCATATAATGGTAAATTACACAAGGCACAATTTTACAACACTACATATAGCAAACCACTTTTCCTCATGAAAATTATGGGCTCACGAATATTGAAAGGATCTCAAATGAAACATGGGATCAACTCTAGTGTTGTGATTTGGAAAAAAGATATCACGTAACTATTTGGAAAAAGATAGGAAAAAATATCATATGCTAAAGGATTATGCAATATCTCATTAGCAAAATATTTATTTTTAAATATTTTCCTATAATCATCATTAAAAGATCAAGCTCAATATGTCCACATCAATGTGTAGGCATACAATGCATAAGAATTGAGATAAAGGTGGTATCACTGGGTGACCCTTTTCCTCACATATATAACATGTAAAAAATGTAAGATATCATCATGTTTTTATTGTATTTATACATGTCTAGTCATCTGAAAGATGGGGTATAGAGGAATGTACACAAGTAGTGGGTGACCATTTTCCTCATATATATTATTTTTAAAATATAAGATATTATCAGTTTATTATTATATTTATGCATGTCAAATCATATGAAAGATGGGGTATAGAAGAATGTACAGAAGTAGTCAAGGATATATTATGGTATACCATAATTATTAACAAAAATCCAAAAAACTTTTCTTTGTACTGGAATGGAAAAAAGAAAAGGATAGCCCTCATTGTCTGGGATAAGGTGTGCAGATTGGTTAACAAAGGGGGGCTTGGCTTACACAAAGTTAGAAATCTTAATTATCACCTTCTAGCTAAACATATATGGAGATATTATAATTCCAAGGGAGAATGGACACTGATATGGGATAACAAATATAATAAGGAGCGTCCTAACCTTATTAGATTTCTTGGTAATGACAGTGGTGCTGGAGGATCCTTTATATGGATAAATGCTCTTAAAAATAAGGAAATCATAAGAAAAGGTGTCAAATGGAAAGTGGGAAATGGCAGAAATGTAATTTTTTGGGAAGATGATTGGATACTACAAAACCCCCTCAAGGATTTCCCTAGATGGATGGAATTTGAGAACTAGTACGGATTGAGATTTGGGAGGAGAGTTGTGGATTACTAAGATAGGGATCATTGCAAGGACCTAACAGTTGTTGACAACTCTTTGGGTCAGCTCAATAAATTTCTTAATTCCACTATTTTGATTGAGGAGGAAGATAGGATAATATGGAAGTATAGCCCGAATGGGAACTTTACTATTTCCTCTTTGTATCACCAAGAGTATGAAAATCTTAATGAGCCTTGTTGGGACAAAGCTTGGATTAAGGACCTTACTCCTAAGATTAATGTTTTTTTCTGGATTTTGCTGTAAAACAAGGTTTTGACTAATGATAACCTGAGAAAAAGAGGTGTTGTAATTGTTAGTAGATGTTACTTAAGTAAACAAGATGAGTAGAATGTGAATCATATGTTTCTTCACTATCCCTATGTTAGAAATATATGGGATAATTTATTTCAAATTCTTAACATTGAGTGGGTTTTTCCAGAGGATTTGCAAAGTCTTTTTAACTCTTGGAGCCATCCTTCAAAGAATGAAACTACGATAAAGGTGTGGAATTTCATACTTCCCTATGTTTATTGGGGAGTCTAGAAAGAAATGAATGAGAAAATTTTCAGAAACAAAGTGCCTAGTGAAAAAGAGGTGTTCTACAAAATCAAGAGAATAGTCAAAGAAAACTTGTACCTAAAGGAAAGATTTATGGAACCTTCAAATGAGGATGATATTATTTTATTCAGTAACTAGAGAATTAAAGGCAATTTCAGGAAGTAGAAAAATAAAGCTAAGAGAGAAGAAGAAAGATGAGATTAACCTCCTACTAAATGGATGAAATTCAATTTTGATGGAGCTTCAAAAGGTAACCCAGGGGTGGCTGGGTGTGGTATAGTCATAAGAGATGAACATGGAGTGTGTAAAGGTATTAAAGCTATTCCTATTGGAATTCAAACTAACCATGTCGCTAAGGTGAATGCAGCTCTTCAAGGGATAATCCTTGCTAGGGATAAAGGTTCAAGAAGTTATGGCTCGAGGGTGACTCCCTCAATATAATTAAATGCTTGAATAATGAAACTCCTACCTCTTGGACTATACATAACATAATGCAAAAAGTGAAATGTATTATTCATTCTTTTGAAGGTTGTGTAATTTTGCATAACTATAGAGAGAATAATAGAATAGATGACTGGGATGCCAACATGGCATGCAAATTAGAGGTGATGACACAATGGCATGATGGGGATGACATGCCATATCAAGTGATGTCATTTATGGATAGTGACAGGTTGCAGAGTAGAGAAAAAAGTTTATAAATGATAAGTCTAATAAAGATATTTAGTTTTGATGTGAAGTGTCATTATTACCATTTCTGGGGCAAGTATTTCTTGGTGATTACGAGTTGGATGTGGCACAGATTCTAGGTGAATTTGGCAAGTTTGAGAGCGACTAGTTTTACTCTTAACGACATAAAAAATAATAATCATAGAGAGTATTTTTCACTAGAGAGAAAATATGGGTGGCAACAAGAAGCACTTTGAGCCTGTTAACTATGAGGAATGGAGAGATAAGAAAATTTTTTGGATTATTTTGAAAGGAGGGATGGTTGTGTTTTTGGAGTAGCTTCATAGTAGAAACCCTACGATGTCAAGGCAATTCTTCAAAACCTGGAAATATGGTAAAGTGATGGTGGGGAACCAACTTATGGAAGTTATGGAGGAGATAATTGCTGAGGCTACTGGCATGAGAATGGATGGGCCAAAGTTCTATAGAGATAGAACTATTTTAGATAAAGCTTGGGATAAATTTATGGAGTTTGAGGAAGAGAAAGCAAGGTTGGTGAAGGTGGATACTTCTTATCATAATCCCAAACATATATCAAGGTCGTGGAATTATGTGCTCTATGCAGTCATTAGCTACATTACGCTCAATGGTAGGTTTACCCGAGCTTGTGGACATCATTTCATGCTTCTAAATCACTTTAGGCACAATGTGAAAATTAGTTTGCCTTTTTATCTTCTTAGCTCATTGGATTTTACTATTACTAGTCTGTAAAAAGAACTGAAGGGTGACCATGCTTCTCACCAGGGTCTTAAGCTCTTAATCTATGATATCCTAAAAACCAAAAAGGTGGAGAGACCTCTGTTGAAAAAGATTGAGAAGGATGAGGAGGAGATGGAATTTGAAGAGGAAGAAACTATGTATGAGGAGGAAATAGAGGAAGAAGATGGGGACCCTTAGGGGTATAAAAATCCTAAAAAAAATACCAAAAAAATTTCTTCATCCAAGAGGAACCAGAAGAAGAATATGGTGGAGGGATCTAATATAGAGAAGGAGACGGATGATGATACTCGCGGATTAAAATACCTAAGAAAACAACTAAAAAAGGTTATTCTTCCAAGATTAACCAGAAGAATACTACAGCGGAGGATTCTAAAGTAGAGAAGGAAATAGAGGATGAAGAGTATGAGGAGAAATAGAGAAAAGAGGTTAAGAAAAGAAAGCATGGGGAGGATACATGCAGAAAAATTAAGAGCACCCAGAAAGGTAAAAACCCTAACAAAAGAAGAATTGTTCTATCATCAGATGAGGAGGATGAGATGGAGAAGGAGCAGAGCATAGAGGATAACCTGGGAGAGGATTATGGGGAAGAGAATAGGGAGGGTAGTAGAGATGATAAAGATGCAGATCAAACCACCATGATGAACATAGAGACTAATTGGCAAAAGAGTGTGGATCATAATGTGGAGGAAATAGTTAAAAGCATTGGAAAAGATGCAATGGAGCATGCAGTGAAAGATATCCCTGCTAATGAGGAAACAGGTAAAGGTTTTAATGTTTTTTATGATATGAAGAAAAGAAAGGATTGTCTTGTGAATTTTACACGTACTTTGGGTAAAATATTGGATGATATTTGCAATATTAAAAAGCAAATGGAAACTATGAAAGCTAAGACCAATATCATAAAAGTTTTAGCATTGGTGAGAAACCTGTTGCAGTCTGTCTAGAGGAGATGAAAGACACAGGTGGAAGATCTGAAGCCCAGGTGGAAATTATGAATAAAGTGTGCAACATGGAAAAACAACTGAAGGATATAAATGACAGGGCGGTGGAAGATGACCATACAGGAAAAATCCACATTCTGAACAACAAAGTGGAAAAACTGGAGGATATGGTGCACAAGATTGGGGAGCAATGTCTAGTTAGCTTAAAGGCGTACATAGGTCATGTGTAGATTCTGGTGGAGAAGCTAGAATAGGACATAGGGGATAAGGATGGAAAAGAGGTGATGGAAACCACGGGACCTAGAAAATGCACGCAAGCTAGTACCAGGAAGCTGATTCCAAAAGAAGATAAAGAGACTGAAGAGATTAAGAACTTTGTCAATCAGATGTTGATCATGGTTATCCAAGCACACAACATTGTGGATGGCATGTAGTTGTCCTTTTTTTGGTCCTATCTTTTTTGCTTGTTGATCAGTGGGACATTTTGTTTGGTTGTTAGTTGGCTAGGTTTTTTTCCTGTCCTTTCTAGGTGCTGAGGCACAGTTTCTACTGAACTTTATTGAATATTTGTAAAACTTTTTTAAAGGTTTTGGGTCCTTGTAAAACCTATTTTTACGTAATCATCCATAGGATCCCTAAGGAACATTCTTCAATGCCCCATCTTTCATATGACTAGACATGTATAAATACAATAATAACAAGATGATATCTTACATTTTGAAAATAATATATGTGAGGAGAATGATCATTGTAGACACCTAAATTTGATTAATTTGATTAATTAAATTTAGTTCTTTTACGCTAACATGGATGCATTATTTAATTAAATAATTACATATTATTTAATTAATTGGCATTATTGTGTCTACCTAGTTAAATTAATTTAATTAATTTATCTATGATCTGTACAGTCTATTTAATTAATTAATGGGTCCCCACATTCATTTAATTAATTAGTTCCCCTTTTATCACTCCTCTATTAAATTAAACAAATAAATCTATTTGTTTGAATTAATTCACTTGCATCCTCTTCCTCCACTTTTAATTAGCTTAATTAATTTAATTCTAATTGGGAACATGGCTCCTAACCTTTCCACCATTTAACTCTCATCCTAACTCAGCCCATCTAACTAACCCCTTCTTCCAACTCACCTTATCCACTTAACCTTTCATTTAACCAATCTTATACATTTAACCTTCATCTAACAAATTCTATGCTAACCTCCCTAAATATGTGCACATTCCCATTTAATTTAAATTGGTAAAATAATCTCTAATTTTGGGTGACATCCCTTCCAAAATGACACTTGGCTTCTCCAACCTCCCATCCACATGCTATCTTTCTCATTGTCGCTTGTCTCTCCTCTCCAACACTTTTTTAGCTCATCTTCCCATAAAGAGGATAAGTGGTGCATTTTTTTGAGCCTTCACATTCCCTCCATTTTTTTTCATGAATCATCCACAATCATTCATAGAAAAGTTACTCTACCAAATTTTACATTAAAGCTTTAGCATCTGAATTTTGCATTTTCATCCATATTAGTCCATTTTGCATCCATATCAAGTCATATTGTATCCTCGTAATCTTCATCCTTTTGCATCATTATCATATTCTTTTAGCATCCCCTTTGATAATTATTGAGCATCCTTTAAGATGAAAGTGAACACACACACAATCCAAAATCAAAGGACAAATTGGCATCAAGAGAAACTTGTGGTTTGTGTTTCATTTTCTTTATTTATATTTTGTTAAGTTTATTTTTATCATCGTATCTTGATTTTTTTTGCTTATCATGCTTGTCTTAGGTTAATTTGTATAATATCTTAAGCATTTTTAGACACACAATTAGCTACACAAAGTCACCCACTGATACCATCTTTATCTCAATTATTATGCATGGTATGCCTACACATGGATGTTGACATGTTGAGCTAGATATTTTATTGATGATTTAAGTAAATATTAAAAATAAATATTTTTCTAATGAGATATTGTATGATCCTTTAACATATAATATTTTGGCCTATCTTTGTCCAAATAGATATTAGATATGCAGTGTCTTTTTTTCCAAATCATAAAATAGAGTTGATCCCTTGTTTCATTTGAGGCCCTTTCAAAACTCATGAGTCCATTATTTTCATGAGCATACATGTTTCCAATAATCTTTAGTGGTCATTCATTCACATTATTTTATATATTGCCACATGTTCATCACTTCTTTTGTGGATTTGGCTAAATGATTTCATGATTTTTTTAAAATTATAATATCAGTCCTAAGACTAGTTGGTGCAGGAGCATCTGGGTGTACATGTAATCAACACCACCCAAAACAATTTCTAGTTTGTTTTCTCCCATTTGTTTTAGTTTAGTGGTTTCAATTGGAATTTCTCCATGGTTGATTTTGACTTGTAACTTAAAAATCATAGGCATCCACCTAAGCATATTGGAAGTGAATTTTTATCAGATGTTGTACTTGTTGTTATTTGTACAGTCATGATATGTGTGTTGGAAAAGGCTTCTGAAACTTTCAAACATGTGCAACGAGTATCTAAAAATCCCAAACCTAAATTTAAGTTTGTATTATAATGCCTCTGTGGAAATCAAAACTCATGTACTCACGTGAAGAGAATATTATCATTTGGAAATAATGCAATCAGCAGAGTGAAGACAAAATGATTGCCCTTTCGTTAAATTGCCAAGGAAAGAAATGAATTGTCTTCCATTGAGTGATTTGATATAAGTTTATAAATTAAAATATATTATGTATTGGAAGATATAATTGTTAGAATAAATGCAACACACACAATTGAGAGGGGGGTGAATCAGTTGTGTCCAAAAACTCAAGACCTTTAACCAAATTACAAACTTAATCTTAGATCTGAAAGAAAAACATGAATGCAAAAACATAACACATTAATCAACACATAACACCATGATTTTTTTATGTGGAAACCCTGTTAGGGTAAAAAACATGACTAATCAAACCCACAAGATGATTTTACTCTATTAAAAGCAATATACTCTATTAGGAGTATTACAAATGGGAATGCACATGCATTTAGGTACACTACCTAGAGCTAGCTACTCAATTACAACAAGGATCACAATCCCAAGGAAATCTCATTGCCTTACATCAATATCTGATCTCAAATCATAATGGACATATTGTCTAAACTCATGAGCTGACAAAACATCATCTCTAATATGTGAAAATAGTTCCAATAAAGTGCATCAATTCTCTACCTCAATTGAAGATTTCACTCATACCTCTTTTCTCAGCATCTCATGCACTCATACACTCTCTCATCCCTTCAAAATTACAAATGATTACATATTTATATACATTTCATCAATTCATCTCAACTAGGGTGGCCAGGGACCTAATTAATTTTTTTAAACTCAATACAACTTAATACACAGTGTGATCCATTGAATGACATTTAATACATAACAATGATCCATAACAACATCCTTGAGCATGCTCTAGATCCATAAATCATGCCATGATCCATCATAGTATGCTACAACACCAATTTTGACAAGAACAAAAAGAGAACCAACACTTTACATGAAAAAAATCTTCAATTTTGATCACATAGTCCAACGTGATCTAGCAACACAAACAAGACACAATCAAGAAACATCAGCAAGAAACATGAAATACCACAACATTAACAAGAATGACTTTGTCTCATAAATCATCCTTATCTCTACACTGTTTATGAGGAACACTAATCAACAACCACTATCATTAAATAAAAATAGCTTGTCAGCATCCAAATCACAAACCACTCAAACTGAGGACACACATCTAATTCCTAAACTCACCACCAGGTTAGCAACAAATAATATTGTATAAGTGATCTAATAACTAAAACATTTCCAATTACTAAATAACCAAAATAACATTCTTTGATAAATCCTTCACAACTCACTCAAATCATCATGTGAACCTACACCACTTGAATTGAATCAAGTACATATGTCCCTCAACACATTACCAACTTTGCAACATCTAATATTCAATATAGTAGTGATACCACAAAAATAATCTCACTGAACATCTTAGGAACAATATTTTCTTCAGCAGTGGGAATATGTTGACATCAATGAAAAAAAATTAATGACAACACATATATGCACACTCTAAACAATATCTCAACAATCTCCCCCTTTGGCATTGATGGAAACATATGATGTAAAAAATTAAATCAATGCACAAAGAAACAATATCAACAGAACTACCAACAATATCCACAATATGACATACTTGTCTTATTGACTCTCCCCCGTAGTCTCATAATTGTTTTTAACATGAATATCTCTCCCCCTTTGACGTCAATGTCAAAGGAACACATATGCACTAATTCATAGAGGCCAAAAATCTAAACAAACATCTCTCAAAATCAAATGAACAACTCTAAACCACTACTCCCCCTAAGGATTAGCCACCAAAAATATCAATCCAAATTAATGATAATCTGTAAGCACTGGTGTATCTCAATGCATCTCTAGCTTTGATCAGGAGGGGAAATCACCCCAAGCTTACCTCGGGGATACTCAAAATTATTCTTTGGCAAGGGCTTTGTGAAAATATTTGCAATTTTCTCTTTTGTAGACACATACTCCAATATGACTTCTTTCTCACTGACCTTGTCTCTCAAGAAATGATATTCAATAGAAATATTCTTTGTCTTTGAATGCAACACTGGGTTCTTTGAAATATTGATAGCACTTGAATTGTCACAAAGAATAGTAGTAGGCTCATCAATAGTCACTCTTATATCTTTCAACATTTGCTTCATCCACATTACTTTTGTACAATTAATAACAATAACAACATATTCATCTTCAACAGTAGATTGTGATATACAATTTTGTTTCTTACTTTCCCATGAAACTAATCTTTTACCCAAGAAGAATGCTCCACCCCTTGTGCTCTTTCTGTCATCCGCATTACCAGCCCAATCCGCATCAGTATATGCACTCAATGTAAAATCATCATCCTTTCTATACCATAAGCCATAATTAACTGTCTCTTTCAAGTATCTGAATATTCTCTTAACATCAACAACATGTGATTCCTTCAGTTTTGCTTGAAATCTAGCAACAATGAAAACAACATTCATAATGTCTGGTCTAGTTTGTGTTAAGTATAGTAAGCCACTGATCATAGATTTGTATCTTGTCTAATTTTCATTAGGTGTATCATCAATCCTTGTCAATTTAAAAATAGAAATCATAGGAGTGCCAATATGTTTTGAATTATCCATAAAAAAATTCTTCAACAACTGTTTCACATACTTAGACAGAGATATGAAAATACCTTTATCAGTTTTTGTAATCTGCAGCCCAAGGAAAAATTTCATCTCACCTATCATAAAAATCTCAAATTCATTTTTCATCTCATTAGAAAATTCCTTACTCAACTTGTCATTTCTACCAAAGATAATATCATCCACAAACACTTCAACAATTAAGATGTTATCATGATCAATTTTCAAGTACAAATTACTATCACAATACCTTTAATGAAACCAAGTGTCGGTAAATATTTATCTAATCTCGCATACTAGGACCTAGATGCTTGTTTCAATCCATAAATTACTTTCTTGAATCTACAAACCATGTCATCTTCATCATTCAAAGGAAAACCATCAGGTTGCTCAATGTAGACTTCCTCTTCCAATTGCCCATTCAAGAATGAAGACTTAACATCCATCTGATATACCATGAAATCTCTATAAGTATCATATGCAAGAAAAATCCTGATAGCTTCTATTCTCACAACAAGAGAAAAGATCTCCTCAAAGTCAATTCCTTCCATCTGTGAGCATCCCTTGCGAACAAGTCTGGCTTTATTCCAAACCACTTCACCTTCTTCATTTAATTTTTTTCTGAATACCCATTTAGTACAGATCAAATTCTTGTTTTTAGGTCTAAGAACAAGAACCCATGTCTTATTCTTCTCAATCTATTCCAATTCTTCTTACATTTCTTTAACCCAAATTTTATCTTTACATGCTTCATCAACATATTTATGCTCAATCTTAGAAATCAAACAAATTTTATTTCTAGCGATTCTTCTTCTAGTCAGAACACAATGATTCTTATCACCAATAATCTCACTTTCTGAATGATTTATCCTTACATAACTGGGATTCTTCAGATTTTATTTTGTAGCAGACTCTTGTGTGTCCACTTCTTCATCATTTGCATCTTCTTCATTCTGTTCTACCGATCCATTCTGATTTTGATTCTATGCTTGCACAATATGAATTTCTTCTTCATCATTTGATTCATATTTGCAAGATCTGACCTATTTCTAAAAAAATTCATCCACTTTCACATTTTCACTTGCAATTACTTTCTTCAATCTATGGTTATAACATTTATATGATTTTCTTTTTGTAGAATAACCAAGAAATATTCATTCATCACATCTAGGATCAAATTTCCCTAGGTCTTCATCTGTTCTGATATAGCATTTACTTCCAAAGATTCTAAAATATTTTACAATAGGAACATGATCATACCAAAGTTCATAAGGTGTCTTACCGGTTCCCTGCTTAATTTATTTTCAATTCAAAGTGTATATTACATAGTGCTAATAACTTCTCTCCAATAGATATGCAGAACATTTCCTTCAATCATCATGGTTCTAGCAGTGTCTTGAATAGTTCTATTTCTTCTCTCTACAATGTCATTTTGTTGTGGGGTTCCCAGAGCATACATCTATCTCTTTATTCCATTCTCTTCACAAAAAGTATTAAACTCACTAGAATTAAACTCTCCACCTCCGTCTGATCTCAAACATTTCAACTTTAATCACGTTTCAGTCTCAAAAATGCTTTGAAAATCTTGAATTTATCAAAATATTTAGACTTCTCTTTCAAAAATGTAACCCACATCATTCCAGAATAATAATCAATGAATGGAATGAAATACCTATCCTCATAATAGCTTCTTGTTCTTTCTGGACCACATAGATCAGTATGCACCAAATCCAGAATTCCACTTGAAAAATAATTCTTTCTCTTAAAAGTAGACTTAGTCAGCTTACCCAACTGACATTCCTTAATTACACATCACATTAATAGTCTTCAACAATTTAGGAAGAATAACACCAAATTATCTCATTTCAAAAGAAAATAACTTACCAATCAAAGAATCTCTTGTCACGGCTACTACAGTTCTAATTTCTTCAATAACAACAACTTTGTGAGAGTAAACAAGACACAAGGATCTTAGGATCTTAGAAACAATTTCAATCTCATCCAAGGTTCCACCAACACATATGATTGCACAAACAAGTTCGGTGATCTAATTCACATAAGCAATAATGTTTTCATCTTTTCTCATCTTCAATGACTCATATTTTCCTTTAAGACTTTGTAGCTTGGTTTGCTTCACAAATTCATCTCCTTCATATAGTGTCTCCAACTTTGTCCATACATCATGTGTAGTCTCTAATCATATAATTTTTGTGTATTCATCATCTGATAATGCACTTAACAAGGCTTCTTTTTCTTTCATATTGTTGTCAAATTCTTTCTTCTCATCTGCAGTCACAGTAGAAAGATATGTTTAAGGCTTGTAATATTCATTTGTAACATCCCAATGTCCTTCACTAAGACATCTCAAGTGTTTAAGCATCATGTCCTTCCATATATCATAGTTTTTTCCATCATATCTTAGATTCTCCTTCTTAAAGGTCGATATCATGAATCTCCTCAAGCAGTTAAGCTTCGAAAAGAGGGACACTAGCTCTGATACCAATTGTTAGAATAAATGCATCACACACAACTAAGAGAGGGGGTGAATCATTTGTATCCAAAAAATCAAGACCTTTAGCCAAATTATCAACTTAATCGCATATCTGAAAGATAAACATGAATGTAGAAACATAACATAGTGATCAACACATAACACCAAAAATTTTGATGTGGAAACCCTATTTGGGGAAAAATCACAGTGGGGATCAAACCCACAAGATGAATGTACTATGTTAAAAACACTATAACATGTTAGGAGTATTAAAAATGGTAATGCACATGCATTTAGGTACACTGCCTAGAGCTCATTGCTCAATTACAACAAGGATCACAATCCCAAGGAAAGCTCACTGCCTTACAACAATCTTTGATCTCAAATCATAAAGGACGTACTGTCCAAACTCATGAACTGACAAAACAACATCTATAATATGTCAAAATAGTTCCAATGAAGCACATCAATTCTCTACCTCAATTGAAGATTCCACTTATACCTCTTCTCTCACCATCTCATGCACTCATACACTCTCATCCCTTTGCAATTATAAATGATTATGTATTTATATATATTTCATCAATTCATCTCAACTAGGTCAGCGAGGGACCCAATTACAAAATATTAACTCAATACAACTCAATGCACAATGTGATCCATTGAATGTTGGCTAAGACATAAAAATTATCCATAAAAATATCCAAACATGCTCCAGATTCATAAATCACACCAAGATCCATCGCAACATGCTACACCACCAAGTCGACCAAGAACAAGAACAACAACATGTTACATGAAAAAAAACTCCAATTTTGATCACATAGTCCAACACGATCTAGTAACATGAAAAGGAAATGATCAAGAAACATTGGCAAGAAACATGAAATCCCACAAGGTCAACAGGAACAAATTTGTCTCATAATTCATTCTTATCTCTAAACAGTTCATCAGGAACACTAATCAACAACCACTGTCATAAAAGGAAGATATCTTGCCAGCATCCAAATCATGAACCACTTGAATTGAGGACACACATCCAAGTCCTAAATTCACCACCTGGTTAGCAACAAATAATATTGCATAACCGATCCACGCCAATCCAATAACTGAAACACTGTCACTTCCTGAACAACCAAAATAATAGTCTCTGATAAATCCTTCATAGCTCACTCAAATCATCATGTGAACCTTTTCCACTTGAACTAAATCAAGTACAAACATCCCTCAACACATTACTAGCTTTACAACATCTTATATTTAATATAGTAATCATACCACATAGATCATCTCACTGAACATCTTGAAGGAACATTGTCTTCAATAGTGGGAATATGTTGACATCAATGAAAAAACATTAATGACAGCACATATATGCACATTCTGAACAATATCTCAAAAATAACATGAAATTCAACATCCTTTGACAACATACTATGGTAGCAATGTGGAAATGGAAGATGAGGGTAAAGCCTGCAAAGGAAGGAGGGTGGTAGTGTTAAATAAATTCAATACCCCTTTAGGTTGCAAAAAGAAGATCATAGAGGGAAGGAAGAGGAAATGTAACAATGGAGGTAGGAGTGTTGAAAAGAAACATAGAAGTGGAAATGTGAAAAGGCATCAATAATTTAAATTGATGAAAATAATATTATAAACGGGTATAAGAAAAGAGTGGGATAGAAGTGTGAAGAGTGGGTAGAGAGGCATGGTGTGGCTGCAATAGGGAAGAGCATGTAGCATAAGACTTCCATTGTGTAGGAAATAAGAGGGAAGTCTCGGAGCTGCATACAGTGAAAGAACATGTTTGTGTAATGGAAAATTAGAAGTGAATTAAATTGTATTTCATTGTTAAAATTTTGTATTGATTACAAATATAGAGTCTTTGTTTAGTTATGTATGTTTGAGATGAAAATTTGTAGGTTTGGATAGAGATGGTTGTGCCTATCTTGCATCATTTGGTATTAGAGCCATAAAATTCTATGGATAGAATCCACCAGAACTTGTGGGTGAAGCGGTTGTAAAGAAGCTTGTGTAAGCTATTGTGGGGAAGAGAAAGAAGTATTGAACAATAAGAGATTAAAATAGTTAATTGGAAAGGTCATAATAATTTCACCTCAGAGAGGAATGCCCAGAATTGAAGAAGTGTTGGAATGATTTCAAGAATTGATACAAAATGATAACATGGATGATATATAAGAAGAGGTGATATTGGCTATCAAAACTCCAAGAGATACTATGATTGAAGAAGAAATTGAAGTGGAGGAACATGGAAGAGAAGAAGAGTGGTATGCGGATGTTGGAGAAGAAAGATTTTTTAGGGATCTTTAAAGAATCACAAAGAGAAACAAAATGGATGTGTCAAACTTTTATGGAATATTAAATCCAGATAGGTTGATTGATTGGATAGGGGAGTTGGAAGAATATTTTGAAGTCGAGGAAATCAGAGACCCAAAAAGGATAAAGTTATCCCAAAAAAAGTTGAAAGGGCATGTTGTGTTATGGTGGCAAGAGTTGCAAAGGGACCAGAAAATGAGTGGAGACCCTTAGGTAACAAGATGGAACCAAATGGTGATCAAGTTGAAGAGGAAATGAATTCTCATAGACTATGAAATGACACTATACAAGAAGTTGCAAAATTTGAAGTAGAAAGATATGAATGTAAAAGAATGCACAGAGGAATTCTACAACCTAGCCATTCGATCGAGAAGGCATGATATTTATAGAGAGAAGGTACCTAGGTATGTGAATGGCTTGTGGTTCAATATACAAGATGAAATGAGTATGTTCTATATTAACACTGTAGAAGAAGCATATCAATATGTATTGAAGGCTAGGGAGAAGTTAGTGAGAAGACAATTAAACAACTCCAAAAGTTGTGGAAGGTTTGCAGTTGAGAAGGGACAAGCGAGTAGTAGTAAAGGAAAATAAATTAAAGAAGAATCCAAGCTCAAATGGAGTAGAGAAATGGGTAAAAACACAAAATATGAAGACAAACTAGCAAGAGGATGTGGTAGAAGTAGCAAAGAGTTTCATGGTACATGTTTATAGTGTGGATAAGTTGGTCATTGTGATTTTGAATGTCCTTAGATACAAGAAGGAAGTAAGAAGAGTGTTGCAAGGAATCATTTGGAACATGAGGATAAAGAGCAGAGTGATGCACTCCTAAAAGTTGAAAATCTTGAAGATGATAAAAATCTCACAATAAGGAGAGTATTGGTGAATCCAAAGGCAACATGAGGAAACATCCCAAAGGAGGAATCTCTTTCAAACTGTGTGCAAGGATATAGGTAAGTGTTGCAAAGTTATAGTGGATAGTGGCAATAAAAACAATTTAGTTTTAGAAGAGATAATAGCCAAGCTAGGTTTGAAAAGGTGTACGCATACTAGTCCATAAAAAGTTTCATGCTTACAAAACAAACATGAAATAATTGTAAGTAAGCAGTGTTTAATTAGTTTTCAGATTGGTTCCTATAAATATGATGTGTTGTGTGATATATTACCTACAAGTGCTTGTCATTTTTATTGGGAAGGCTATGACAATTAGACTGAAAGGTCATTTATTATAATTGTAAAAATATGTACACCATCTAGAAATATGGTCAAACTTATATGTTGAATTTTCTAAGGGAGAAGGAGAAGCACTCAAAGGAATCAAGCTCCATAGTTTATTGTAGTGCTAGAAAGAAACAAATAGAGGAAGAAAATAGGGTTGTACATGATTATGTGCTGACATTCAAAGGGCATACCTTAAGAGGAAAGGGAAGAATTGATTCGAATTCATCATAGGAAAAGAGAATAGCAGCCCAAAAGAATAGCAGTCAGGAAGGTGGTTTATGTGATGAAGTTGAGGAAGAATGAAAGAGAAAGAGAGGAAAGGCTCCTAGATAAAAGGAGCAGATTTAGATAAGAAATAAGCATGGGACTAATATTCCATGCATTTCCCAATGTTCTCAAGTTATCAACTCATGGAACATTTCATTTACCTAGTGTGTCTAGTGTAGGAGTACTTGAGCGTATGCTCAACCAATACCACCAAAAAATATTTCCATTTTATTTTCTCATATTTGTTTTAGTTTAGTGGTTTCAATTGGAATTTCTCCATGGTTGATTTTGAATTGCATCTTACAGAGCACAACCATTTGCCTAACCATATTGGAAGTGAATTTTTATAAAATGTTGTAATTGTTGTTACTTGTAAATTTATGATATGCACATTGGAAAAGGCTTTAGAAATTTTCAAACATGTGCAACAAGTAGCTAAAAATACCAAACCACAGTTTAAGTTTGCATTCTCATGCCTTTGTGTAAATGAAAACTCATGTACTCATGTGAAGAGAATATTATCATTTGGAAATAATGCAATTAGCAGAGTGAAGACAAAATGCTTGTCCTTTGATTAAAATTCCAAGGAAAGAAATGAATCATCTCCCATTGAGTGAATTGATATAAGATTATAAATTAAAATATATTATGCATTGGCAGATATAACACAAAATTCAGTGTCCTTTGACAACATACTATGGTAGCACCACAGAAATAGGAGAGGAAGGTAAAGATTGAAAAGGAAAGAGGGTGGTAGTATTGAATAAATTCAATACCCCTTTAGGTTGCAAAAAGAAGGCAGAGGGCAGGAAGAGGAAATGTCATGGTGGAGGTAGGAATGTTGAAAAGAAATATAGAAGTGAAAATGTGAAAAGGAATCAATAATTTAAATCTATGGAAATAATAATACCAGCGGGGTATAAGAAAAGATGAGGATAAAAGTGTGAAGAGTGGGGAGAGAAGCATCGTGTGGTTGCGATAGGGAAGAGCATGTAGCAGAAGACTTCCATTGCGCAAGAAATAAGAGGGAAGTATTTGGGCTACATACAATGAAAGAACATGTTTGTGTAATGGCATATTAGATGTGAATTAAATTCTATTTTGTTGTTATAATTTTGTATTGATTACATACAAAGCATCTTTGTTTAGTTCTGTATGTTTGAGTTGGGAAGTTGCAAGTTTGGATGGAGATGGTTTTCCCTCTCTTGCATCACTACTGTTTCTCAAATCATGAAATACATGCAAGAAGAACAAGAGCTAATTGGTTATTGACTTGAGTTCCCATCTAGAGGATGATAAGCTTCAAACTTTATTTTATTGATGGTTTACTTCTTGATGCATGTTGGATTTGAAAACCTATTTGTAAACCCTAATAACCCAACCACAAGTCTAGATCTACAAAATAATTCAATAAACAATCAATAAATCTCTTCTTCATGAAATAAAACATATAAAATTTGAAAATTTATACCATCACATTCATGAAAGGCTTGAATCCATTACTTTCCTATCCTTCAAGATCTTGTAATAATGTATCACATACACAAGATGACATAAAATGAATGGAGTGTGGTTGATTGATGTTGAAGTAAGATAATAATGATGGCAAGTATGCAAACAAGTTCTCTAAAATTGCATTGTTAGCTTTTGATAATTTTTCATATTCATTGATTATGATTATGATTATGATTAAGCCAGATTGAGGAGGAAAAATGTTCTTTTTATAGAAGTCCTCAAGAGAATCAAGGGTGGTAATTAAGAGGTTAAAAGATGAATGGCTAAGATAAGGCTCGATACGTAAGAAGGAATAAGATTAAGAGGTTGATTTGAAATTGAGGGATGAGATTGAGTGGTAGGTAAGGATTAAGTAGAGATGTTGACTTTGGAACAAATTTTTCAATTCAATGAACCTAAGATATGTTGGGAAAATAGAATGAAAAAGGTGAATTAAGAGATGACTGACATTTGTTACATGCCTACAAATTTAGATTGTGAACCATGTGAATGAGATGGAGGGATAAATTTAGAAAAAATGATAATTAATTCATTAATTAAATAAAAGTATTTATTTAGTTAATAGTAGAAAAGGAGGTGGAAATTAGATAATTAAAAAAAAAAAATTATTTAATTATGAGATAGAAAATGCTAATGAATTAAATAAATAAATAAAAATATTTATTTAAATAATATATGAAGAGGCTAATGAATTAATTAAATAAATAATAAATATTTATATAATTAATAGAAGACATTATGGAAAAATAATTAAATAAATAAAAATATTTACTTTAAGTGAGGATATTTTTAGGTGTACAATTCCAGTATTTAAAATCCAAGTGTATTGCAATCCTTATTATTCATTTTCAAACTTATCTACTACTACATGCAAATGAGAATGTGCTTTATTGGAAGACTCTCTTTACATCATTACATTTTTAACATTTATTAAAGGATCCATATAAAACTACACATACACACATGAGTTAACATGTTCATGTGAGCGTGAACAACATGTATGTCATGTAGTGACAAATCACTAGTGATAGAAATATAATCATCACAATGCTCATCACACACATACACCTGAGATAACAAGCTCATGTGAGGGTGAACAACAGGTATGTCATGTAGTGACAAATCATTAGTAATAGAAATATAATCATCACAATGCTCATCACTAGGATAGTCATCATAAGTAGGAAACCCAAAAAGAAGACATCTCAACAAAGTGAAAAAAATATAGGAGTGATGCAAGTAGGGCAGGAAGATGGGGCCTAAGGCTCACCCAACTACCAAACCAGCTTGCAGAGACAATGCAGAAGCAACAACAACAACACAGTGAAAGAAGAAACAACAGAGATCCTTTTATTTAATTGATCAAACTCATTACATGTCAGGTTGTAAGGCCTTCCCGGTTTGGGCCATATACATTAAATGAATTAAAAATTGATCTTCATCCATGCGAGGTCACAGACTTGCCTTAGAATACCTCCACATATAATATTCTATCCAATTCTCCTATCTTCTAAAAATTGTCTCCTAAAACTAAGAACATAGAAACAAATATATACAAGAGTCTAACAGAGAAGTTGGTGCTCAAATTCATAAGTGAGACCCAGATTTAGGTCCACATAGATCCCAATGAGAGATCCCAAATCAATTAAGCCATAGAAATTAAATGTAGAAGTCAGCCACCAGATCCAACTCCAAAATAAACAACTCGGGCAAAGGATGATCGAGCAACAGAGTGACTCAGGCAAAGAACAACCTAAGCAAGAGACACATGACTCAGGCCAAGCATACCCACACAACAGAAGACAAACCTGAGCGACAAAAAATGAACTCAGAAATAAGCATGCCTGATTGACAAAAATATGAGCAATAGAGACCAACTCAGAACAAGCATAACTGAGCAACAAACCTGAGCAACAAAGTACTTCCTGAGCAGCCTCCAAACAAACTAAAGAAAAAAAAAAAAAAATTTCTGGTTGAGCAAGATTTCCAATGACCCAAGATGCTCCTGTATCAGACACATGGGGTTACAAGAAATGATTCCCCGAATCATGTATCAAGTCCAACCTAAAATGAATCCAACTTAGATTGAGAAATTCAAGATGAGTCTTCAATCAGTCTGTTCTTCCACTTTACGAGATATTCCATGTATTCCTTTCCTCTTGTACTTGTGTCAATTCTTTATTTCAAAACCTATTTAATTTCCTCTTTCTTTTTCTTAGGATAATCACTTGGTATTGTCACTTATTCATCAGGTTCATGATATTCATACAAGTTTGAAATATTGAATATGGGTGATATATCCATGTTATCAGGTAATTCAACTTCATAAGCATTTCCACTATTAATTCTTCTTAGTATTCTGCAAGGACCAAATATCTTCATCTTGAATTTTCCATATGTTCCAACAGGAAACCTTTCTTTCTTTAAATGAACCATTACTGCATCACCAACTTCAAATTTTTTATTTCTTCTTGATCTGTCTGCACCATCCTTGTATTTCTAATTACTTTTCTCCAGCTTCTATTTTACATCTTCATGCAATGTCTTCATGACCTAAGAAAATTCCTCTACTTCAACACTTCTTTTCTCTTCTCCAAAAATATATCTCAAGTTTGATATACCTCTCGGTTGTGTGCCATAAACAATCTCAAAAGGTGTCTTTCCAGTACTTCTATTTACTAAAATATTGTATGCAAACTCTGCTTGTGCTAACATAAAATCCAAATTACTTGGTGTGTCTCCAACTAGGCATCTCAGCAAATTTCCCAAACTTCAGTTTACAACCTCTATTTGTCCATCAGTCTGTGGATGAAATATAGAACTAAACTTCAACTCAGTATCCAACTTTTTCTAGAGTATTCTCCAAAAATAGCTAACAAACTTACTGTCTCGGTCAGAGATGATACTCCTTGGTAATCCATGCAATCTGACAATTTCCTTAAATAAAAGATATGTTATATGAACTGCATTTGATGTTTTATTACATGGCATGAAACGTGTCATCTTAGAAAATCTATCCACAACAACAAATATGGAATCATTACCTCTTGTTTTTCTAGGTAAGCCAAGAACAAAATCCATGTTGATATCACTCCAAGGTTTGTTAAGAACAGTAATTGGTGTGTACAAACTAGTATTCTAACTCACTCCTTTTGTAACTTGACAAACTCCACAACTTTAGACAAATTTCTGAACATCCTTATAAAAATGAGGCCAAAAATACATTTCCTTAAGAAAACTCAATGTTTTATCAATGCCAAAATGTCCAGCCAAACCACTACTATGTTTCTCCTTAATCAAATTAGTTCTCATTGATCCTCTCGGTATACACAACTAAATACGTTTGAACAAAATATCTTCCTAAATGAAATAGTCTTCATACTTACTTGATTGATTTGAATTAGGTGCTCTGCACACTCTCCACTGCTCAGAAAAATAAGGATCACTTTCATACTTGACTCTTCATGTCATCAAAACCAAGAACTTCAATTCTCATTTTGGTCAACAAAGATCTTCTTCTACTCAATGTATCAAAAAATTTGTTAGAAACTCCACTCTTAGGCTTAATCACAAATGTGAAACTCTACAAATACTCTACCCATTTCATATGTCTTTGATTCAACTTATTCTAACTACCCAAATACTGTAAAGCCTTATGATCAGTATACAACACAAATTCATTTGGCATCAAATAATGTCTCCATTTCTTCATAACTTGAACAATAGCATAGAAATCTTGATCATAGACATAATATTTCCTCTTAGCATCATTCACATTTTCACTAAAGAAAGCAATAGGTTTACCTTATTGAGTCAACATAGCTCCAATTGCACTTCCACTTACATCACATTCAACTTGAAATACCTTATTGAAATCGGTTAATGCTAACATAGGTAATTCAACAACCTTCAACTTCAAAGTCTCAAAACTCTTATCATCTTCATGTGTCCATTTGAATTCTCTTTTGTCTCCTCTCATTGTCTCAGTCATAGCATTACGAATAGAACTAAATTTTTTGATAAAATTCCTATAAAAACTTGTCAATCCATGAAATGATATTACCTCAT
The DNA here is from genome assembly GCA_018584345.1 of Thuja plicata. Lineage (NCBI taxonomy): Eukaryota > Viridiplantae > Streptophyta > Pinopsida > Cupressales > Cupressaceae > Thuja > Thuja plicata. The sequence continues at coordinate 12,368 of MU223439.1, read as the reverse complement.
TGACATTCTTAGGTGTAGGCCAACTAAGTTTAGCTTCAACCTTCTTAGGATCCATCTTCAAACCATCAACAGAAGTTACAAAACCCAAATACACAAGTTCTTCTTTCATGAAGGAACATTTCTTCAAATCTATCAGCAACTTTTCCTCTTTCAATCTCTGCAACACTTTCTTTATATGCATCAAATGCTTTTCTCTAGTCTTACTGAATATCATAATATCATCCAAGTATACAATCACACACTTATTCAATAATTTCCTCAAAACTTCATTCATCAACCTCATAAAAGTACTCGGTGCATTAGTTAAACCAAAAGGCATAACCAACCACTCATACAAACCTTCCTTTGTCTTTAAAATATTCTTCCATTCATCACCTTCTCTGATTCTGATATGATGATACCCACTCTTCAAATCAATTTTCATAAAATATCTTGCTCCACTCAAACAATCCATTATGTCATCCATTCTTGATATACGAAACCTATACTTCACTATGATCTTGTTAACTGCTCTTAAATCAGTGCACATTCCCCATTCTCCATTCTTCTTAGGTGCCAATATAGTTGGTAGTGCACATGGACTCAAACTTTCTCAGATCATACCTTTGTTCAACAATTCAAGAACTTGTCAGTTAAGCTCTTCATTCTCGGTTGGTGTTAACCTATTTGGTGCTTTTTTTGGTAAACTAGCTCCAAGAATCAGATCCATAGAGTGACTGATATCTCTCATTGGTGGTAAACCATCTAGTACATTATCTAAAATTATCTCCTTGTAATCTGTGAGTAACTTCTCAACTTATGTAGGAATGTCATCTTCTATATTCTTACTCAGTTTGTTAGGAATCAAAGCATAACAGATATCATTTCTTTTCAAATCCTTAACAAACTGTCTACCTTCCATCAAACAAAATTTCATAGATGTACATATCTCACCAATAGATTCTTCAACCATCAACCCAAATAGAACATCTATTCAATCTTCCATCATGTATATCATGTCTATCATACTGCCAAGCTCTACCCAACAAAATATGACAACAATCCATAGGTATAATATCACGCAACACCTTATCATAATACTTTCCAATTTTTAGATTCACAAAACATTGATCACTCACCATTAATGTGTGATCATCCTTGATCCATAAAATTTGATAGGGCTTCGGATGCTTCATCCTTTCCAACTGCAACTTTGTGACTATTTCCTCAGATACTAGATTCTCTGAGCTTCCACTATCAATAATTACCTTCCAAACTTTATCTGCAACTCTACATCTGGTCTTGAACAAAATTTTCCTGACAGGATCTTGGTTATCTTTTTCACTCCATAGTATCCTTCAGATCATGATATTTCCTTCTTTCTTAGCTTCATTTGGTGACTCTTCTTGCACCAAAGCATTTCTTCTACTACCAACCTTCTTTCTTGCATGTGTACGCTCAAAGAATTTATGTCCTTCTTCACCACAATTGTAAAAAGTTACTTGAAACCCTCTTCTACTATAACCACCTCTGGAGTAATTGCCTCTTCCTCGATATGAAATTCGACCTTTCCATTCAGTCTTTCCTTTATCTTGAGATGTGTCTGAATTGAACTTGTCTGGTTCAGATCTACTATTTTCACCATGAGATCTACCTCTTCCTCTAGGGAATCTACCACCTCTGCCTCTTTGTCTTTTTTCATATCTTTTATTCAAATTTTCCTTAGCTTTTACGGAAAATTGATATGCCTCCTCAATGCTTTCCATCTTGACCAAACTGATCTCATCTTGTATGGAACTTCTTAATCCATTCAGGTATCTTGCTACTCTTTCTACTTCATCTTCAATATGTCCAGAACTGATGTCCAATCTATAGAATTCCTCAGTGTATTATTTTAAAAATCTATATTTCTGTTTCAAACTTTGCATTCTCCTGATTAGTTTAATCTGATAATCACAAGGTAGAAACTTTCCTTTCAATTTTTTTACCATCTTATCCCATACATTGATCTTGTCTTTACCTTTCTTCTTTCGATCCAATTGCCAATGTTCCCACAATAAGGATGCATGACCTTTCAGCTTTATGCTTGCAATATTCACCCTCTTATCCTCTGATACATTCTCATATTCAAAATAATTTTCCATCTTAGTTATCTAGTCAATCAATTCATTAGAATCCAACTTTCCGCTATACTCAGGAGGATTAAACTAAGGTGTGGACTTCAAACTTGTCAAAGCTTGCAATAATATTTCCTCTTCCTAATTCATCATAGGTGTAGCTGTAGCTTCACCTTGAACCTCTTCCAACTCATCATCACTAACATCTTCAAGATGTCTTCCTCTAAACTGGGTTGTCTCAACAAATTCTAATATTGCAGCCATTTATCTAAGCATATCAGCTAGACCTGGATCTGCATTTCCTCTCCCACAAACCATATTGAATCCCTCTACAATTGTAGGTTAGATCCCAATCTGCTATGCTACAACAATATCACCAACTAGGGTTAGGGTTTGCAAGAAGGAACTTAGATCTCACCAAAGTTTTGATACCACATGATGCAAGGAGGGATGGCAGATGGGGCCAAAGGCTCTCCCAGCTACCAAACCAGCTTGCAAAGACAACATCAAAGCAACAACACAGTGAGAGAAGAAACAACAAAGATCCTTTTCATTAATTGATCAAACTCATGACATGCCAGCCTATAAGGCCTTCCCAATTTGGGCCATATACATTTAGTTAATTACAAATTGATCTTCGTACATGTGAGGTCACAGACCTGCCTTACAATATCTCAACAAATAATCTTCTATTACAATATGATATCCAAATCCTATCTTCTAAAAATTGTCTCCTAAAACTAAGAACATATAAACAAATATATACAAGAGTCCAACAGAGAGGTCAATGCTCAAATTCACAAGTGAGACTCAGATTTAGGTCCACACAGATCCCAATGAGAGACCCCAAATCAATTAAGCCACAAAAATTAAATGTAGAAGTTGGCCACCAGATCCAACTCCAAAATAAACAACTCAGGAAAAGGATGACCAAGCAACAGAGTGACTCGGAAAAAGAACAACCCAAGAAATAGAAACATGACTTAGGCCAAGCATACCTGAGCAACAAAAGACAAACCTGAGTGATAGAAAATGAACTCAGAAATAAGCATGCCTGAGTGACAAAAACCCAAGAAACAGAGACCAACTCAGAACAAGCATAATCGAGTGACAGACCCGAGCAACAAAGTACTTCTCAAGAAGCCTCCAAACAAACTAAAGAACAAAACAAACATATTTTTGGTTGAGAAAGATTACCAATGAACCAAGATGGTCCTACATCAAGGAGCCATGAGATAAAATGCATCAATTAAATGGAACATCCATATCTATTAAGTGCATACCTCTAGGATTCTCAAGTAAGGATGAATCAAGAGAGGAAAATGGATGACACATATCATGAGATGTAGAATAAAAATGCTTGGTAGATTAACTAAATCACACGAATATGAAATTTTATCTTGAAACATGATGAGATAGAAAATGCATGTGGAAATGAGGATAGGAAATATTCATAATGATTGATATAAAATTGAAGAATGAGTGACACTGGCTGGTTAAGTATTGTAGAGGTGGAAAAAAATAAAAGTCCAAACCCGAAAAAAAATTGTGGAGGATAAGCAAGGTGATGCAGGAGCATCTTAGGATCTTGGCAATCTTGCATCAACCAAAATATTTCCTTTAGTTTTTTTGTTGTTCTATTCCAGTTGGGTAGTTTTTAGTGTTATGGGTGGTGGTCGATATGTGATTTTTATTTTTTGGGTGCGATCATGAGAACGTGTTCTTGGCTTCAATCTGTAGCTTATCCTATGATCGTACCTCATTTGGTTTCATTGCACATAAGTAATGGTAGATTCTTCGTGTATATGTCTTATTCTTCATATTTTTGGTTGGTGGTTGGGTTTTCCAATCATTTCCCAATCTTTTGGTTGGTTTCTCCAAGCACGATCGTGCCAACTCATTTGTATGTTTTTGGTTGAAATTTTTGTGTGATCGCATCTCTTAAATATTTCATTGGAGTTTATTCTTTAAGATTTGGGTCCTGGCCTATTTGGGTGTAATGTATTTACTCATTTCTTGGGAAATGTAATCTTTTCAAAGGTCGACTAGATGTTACAATGACTTTATAAGCTTATGGACTTGTTCCTAAGGAGTAGGATGATCTCATAAGATTATTTGTCTTAGATTGGGTAGGGTTGTAAGGGTTTTGAGCGTAATCAGGCATGTTTTCTTGGCATGTATGACTGACATGTGAAACTGCATGTTGCAGATCTATTGTAAATGATTTTTAATGATAATAAAAGGTTGAATCTCTTGTTTTTACCTATTTGTATTGTTTTCTTCCATTGTGTTGTTGGCTGCAAGGGTTGGACTGATCTCCTTGAGGTTTCTCCATCCTTGACTGCATCAAGTGGTATCAAAGCATAGAGTTGAAGGATGAACAAGATTGAGGTTGACTGAGGAGAAGATTTATGTGTTAGTAGATATGAGTTCCTAATTTTTGAAGCCCTTGACCTATTGATCATGAGGTTACAAAGTATAGATCTAACTTGAAATCACAAAGGACTTGTAGAAGGTGGCTAGGAAGGGTTTTCTACTACTTTTGGTTGTTAATTATTGTAGGCATACCAATTAGAGGTAGGTTGCTTGTGTTTTTATAGATCACCGGTTGGAGGGACAATTGCACCTAAGAATTGGAAGATGCCACATAGAAGAATGAAGCCTAGAAGCCTAGAGAAAATGATGGAAGACTTTATAGTTGAGATGAGGAAAGAAATCAGAAATGTGTTGACTGGATTGAGAAGGAATCTTGAGACTAAAGAGTAATTTGAGGAGGATACTTAATATTTTGAGACTGTAGATGTTGATATCCCTATAGATGAGGAAAGGTTGTTAAGAGTTATGACATAAGTAAGTAAAATTCATAAGATGGATGTTTCTACTTTCACTAGTTCATTGCATCCTAAGGATTTTATATACTAGATTATAGAGTTAGAAGATTACTTTGAGCTTGAAGATATTAGAGATCCATGGAGGGTTAAGCTAGCATAGACTAAGTTGAAGGGTCATGTTGCCTTATGGTGGAAGGAATTGTAGAAAGATAGAGAGGAGCATAGTGAGACAAAACTCACTAGATGGAAGGTGATGGTTTCTAGGTTGAAAGCTAAATTTATCTCTGAAGATTATGAATTAGAGTTGTTCAAGAAGTTATATAACTTGAGGCAGAAAGACAAGAGTATGAAGGAATATATAAAGGAACTCTATAAGATGAATATCATATCTAGTCACAAAGAGGTATCTAAGGAGAAGGTGGCTAGGTATGTTAATTGTCTAAGATTTAATATTCAAGATGATTTTAGTATGCTAAGGATTAGTACTATTGAGGATGCTTATCAGTGTGCATTAAGGGCAAAAGATAAGTTGAAAATAAGACAACGTAACCTTAGAGGAAGAGAGAAGCAAGTTAGCAACAATGACAAAGAGATGCAAACCATTGAAGTTGAATTTGGTCAGAAGATACCCAAAAGAGGGAATGTTAGAAAGGAGTTCAAAGGTACTTGTCTCAAATGTGGTGGCATAGGACATAGGGCTTTTCAATGTTCAGAAAGATCTAGTAAGAACATGGGTAAACATAATCTTATGGAACATGAGGAACAAAATGTTGGTGAAGTTGTGGAAAATGAAGCTAAACCTGAGATAGGAGAGTCTCTTTTGCTTAGGAGAGTTATGTTGAGTAAGAAGGAAGATGAACCTTTACAAAGGAGGTATTTGTTTAGGACTGTTTGTAAATCAGGGGGTAAGTGTTGTAAGGTTGTTATGGATAGTGGTAGTAATAACAAGTGTTAGAGTAATCATTAGTTTTCTTATTAATTAAATCATGTTGATTTAATTAGTTAAGTTGTTTTATTACTCTTTAGTGCTTAATGTTGGAATAATGGAATGGTGTGTACTGGGAGGGGAGGGGTGAATCAGTACCCTTAAAACTTTTTATCAATTAACCCTTAGTAATCTTTCCTTGTATTACCAACAATATTGCTTTTATACCTTATGCATGTAATATCAAAACATAAATTTAATTGCATGTAAACATTCATAGAAGCATTCATGCAAAGTAGTTACACATGACACAAGAATTGGTAACACAGAAAACCCATGTTAGAAGGTAAAAACTACGGTGGGGATGAAACCCACAAAGTTTCACTATCTGCAGAATGGAAGGTTCTGATTAAGGCTACAAGTGTGATCACTTCTAACGATCTTACCCTGTTAGGAGTAACATTTTAGACTGGTTAGGTCTGCTCGGTTAAGAGATTTTAAAATAACATTGTTAAGTGTGCACTCGGTTAAGAGATTTACAATAAGACTATTAAGTCCACCTTCTTAAAGGATTTCTTCTATTTTCTACAATAGTTAGAGAGTATTCAAAAATACTTATTAAACTGATAGTATGCAATCTTGAATTGTTGTTGTAGACACCCAAAAATGGATAGGCTTGCGACTTTACATTAAAAACACTAATTTTAATATATTAATTAATGGTTTTTTAATCATTAACTAATCATCTATTTTCCTCTAAATTCATTCCCCAAATCATCTAATCAAATTCCCAAAATTAATTAAATAATTAATTTTATTTAATTAATTAACCTTAATTAATTAATTACCATTAATTAATTAATTAAATTCAATTTCCTATAGTTTAAATTCAAATATTTAAACTTACTAATTAAATTCTTCTAATTAAATTAATTTAATTTCATTCAATAAAGCAATTCTAAATCAAAAAGAATTCAATTATCTCGCATGTTGAAAACTTTAATTAAATAAATAAATTAAATATTCATTTATCTTCAAAGAGATAACTCCAATCAGATCACATGGGTTACTCCACCCATCTCTCCAGTCCACATGGGTAACCTCACCCACCTCTCCAGTCCACATGGATAACTTCACCCACCTCTTCAATTCAAAAAGGTAACTCACAATTATCTCTTTAGTCAACCAAACTCTGTCTCCTCTTTACCAATTGAAGAGGTGGAGTTTACTGATGGCTTCTCCAGTTCCCTTTGATCTCAACCATTCATCTCCCTATCTCTGGGATTGATCTCAACCGTTCATTTCATCCTCAATTCCTATATAATAAACCCTTCATAACCATTTGAAGGATCCAAGATTTCAAGCTCTCGTGCACCATTACTATGTTAGTTTGGTTCTAGCATTCAAGCCATCTTGCGATCACACACACATTTCAATTAGCAAATTCTTGATGCTTCTCAAGTCATAGATGCTGCCCACACCAATACTGAGCATCAAAAATAACGTCTCAGAAGGAGTAGAGGGAGATAATAGAAGCTTCAAGCTCTTCGGGGTTTGCATTCATTTTTTTCCCTTTCTTGTGCTTGTACATTTTATTGGTTACATTTCAAGTTATTCATTTTAGTAGTATTTATGTATTGATTTGTATCATTTGTAAAACCTTTGCTACTAACCTTTGCCTTTGGAAATCTTGGGAACCACAAATCACTAAGAAGACAGGCGTACATTTTGGTGAACTGAGCAATGTGAACAAACATTCCAAATATTCAAGGACTACCTCCTCAAGTCTCCTATATTGGTGCCACCAGTCCAAGGTAGACCATTACTTCTGTATATCTTAACAACGGAGTTAGCATTTGGTGTACTCTTGGCACAACATGATGACACAGGTAAAGAAAGGGCCATCTACTATCTAAGAAGAACATTGGTTGGATATGAGCTCAACTATACGCCAATTAAAAAGCCATGCCTTGCAGTTGTCTTCGCTTCCCATAAGCTGAGACATTATATGTTGAGTCGCCAAACAAAGTTGATCACACATATTGATCCTTTAAAGTGCCTCCTGAGCAAAGCAGCACTCACCGGATGACTTGCAAAGTGGGTAATGATCTTAAGTGAGTTTGACATTGAGTACGTAGACAGAAAGGCCATCAAAGGGCAAGTGATCATGAATCAACTAGCAGAGGCACCCATTGAGGACCATCAGCCTATTATTTTTGACTTTCCTGACGAATCTATTATGACACTACAACCAACGATCGAGGTATGGAAACTCTATTTTTATGGGTTGTGCATGAACCATGGTGCGGGGGCAGAGATAGTGCTTATCACTCCAGATCATGATATAATTCCAAAGTCTTTTTGACTCAACTTCCCATGCACAAACAACATAGTAGATAGAATATGAAGCATTGGTCATCGGTCTAAAGATAGCAATTCAATGGAGAATCAAGAACCTTAAGGTCTTCAGAGATTGCAGTTGGTCATCATTCAAGTCAACAATGATTATATGACCAAAGATGAGAATCTAATACCATACAGAGAACATATGGAAACACTATGCACCAAGTTCCATTACATCTTCTTCAAGCAAGTCCCACGACCACAGAGGAAAGTTGCAGATGTGATGGCTACTATAGCATCATTGATTGATATGCCAGACAATGAAACAAGATTCTAGTTTCTATTAGAGAAACTCTTTGTGCCATCACATCAAGCATCCATCAAAAAATCAGCATGCGTCCTTATTGGTCCTAAAAACCCATGGTACCAATATGTCTATAACTACCTCCAAAATAGTGTCTTACCTCCCAACTTGTCTAGGAACTAGAGAAAGTCCCTCATCTGCCAAGCCTCTAGGTATACCATCCTCTCAACTAGTTTATAGAGACAAAGTCTAGACAGAATGCTACTACGATGTCTCACTTCCACGAAATCCCAGAGAGCTCTGTACGAGGTACATGAAGGAATTTGTGGAACCCACGGAGGTGGAAAAAACTTAGCTAAGAAGATCATCCGCATGGGATACTATTGGCCCACAATAGAGACAGATACACACAAACATATACCAAGGTGTAGACAATGTCAGATTCATTGAGACCTCATCCATGCACCAACCTAGGAACTAAATCCTATCACATCACCATTGCCATTTTCCATGTGCGGATTTGACCTAGTGGGAAAAATTAAACTTTCTTCAGCAAATGGACACAAATATATCATAGCAGCAACAAAGTACTTCACTAAGTGGGTGGAAGCAATTCCCCTCACTTACACAACTGGATAGCAAATAGCAATGTTCATACTTAACCACATTATCTATTGATACAGGATCCCTCAAACTATCCTAATAGATCATGGTACACCTTTCTAAAACAAGGATGTTGAAGAGCTATGCGAAAAATTCCATATCAAGAAAGGGTTCTCCTCATTTTATTATCCTCAAGGGAATGGCCAAGCCAAAGCTACAAACAAGATAATCTTAAAAATCTTGAAGAAAATAGTGAATGAATCAGGGCGAGATTGGCATTTACAGCTTAGTCCCACATTGTGGGCATACAGAACTAGTGTGAGAACACCTACATGAGCCACTCCTTTCTCCCTAGTCTATGGATTAGAGGTGGTATTACCCCTCGAAGTGGAAATCCCATCCCTAAGGATATCATTGAAGAACCTAATTACAGATGAAGACTACATAGTAGCAAGGCTCATTGAACTGGAGTTACTAGATGAAAGAAGACATCATGCCTTTGACCACTTACAAGGCTATCAGAATCACCTTAGAAGAAACTATCACAAGAAGGTGAAGCCATGAATATTTGAGGTAGGAGACCTTGTCCTCATGGAAAATCAAAAGAACTAAGCAGAGTGAGTCAAGCCTAGAAAGTTTGAGCCTAACTAGCTAGGACCATTTGTCATTATCAGCTCTACTCATAGTGGGGCATTCATACTGGAAACACCAGAAGGAGATCAGCTCCCCGGATACATCAACAACATGCACCTTAAGAGGTTCTACCCTTGAGGTCTCTATGGTTAAGGCACCTATCTACATGTCCATAAAATACCAAAAAAATAAAAAAATACAAAATATTACCTTGGTGAAAACCTGACAATCAGGCGCCTTGGTGACAAACAAAAAATAAATTAAAAAAAGAAAAAAATAAAGAGAAAAAAATTGCTCTCTCAGTGAAAACCTGGAAAACAAGTGCTATTGAGTAGGTACCTTGGTGAAAACCTAGCAAACAAGCACCAAGTGTTCAAATCCAGCTTCACCATCAATGAACTCCAAGATCAAAAGCTTGAGCATAATTCAAATGCAAGACTGACTACCCAAGCTATATCCAGAAGCACACTCCCCTCTGAGCACCAAACACTTACCCATGGTTAAATACTGGTCCACCAAACTAGGGGGAAATTCTAAATGTCTTGAAAAAATCCCTAAAAATCAGAAAACTCATCAAAAAATCCTAAAAAGATTAAAAATGTTCTGAGAAAATCAATCTTCATAAAAAATATTCAAAAACTTGCAAAATCCTAAGCAATAAAGCCAACTCAGTTATCAAGAGAGAAAAGGGTGTTCATGCCTAGTCAATCAATGTCACAATCATGAGCCTTGCAAATCAGCATTGGACTCATCTGACACAGCTTTATCAATCTATCAAATCATTCAGCAAGCAACTAGCGACCAAGCCAATCTATCAATTGTCACAATCATGAGCTTTGCAAACTAGCATCGGGCCCATCTGACACAGCTTGATCAGCTGCCAATACGATCACAATCAATCAATCAAATCATATCAATCGTCTTACATAGTGATGGATACACTCAAACCAGACAGGTCATTCTTATATGAGTAATCTATTATTAAAATCAGACACACTCAAGTAATCAAACCAATCAAACCTATCAAAGAGTCAAGCCAATCAAGAGAATCCAATTGCATCGAGAAACCATCCAAAAATGTTGACTAGGTTAGTTATTCGGTTAGATGTCAGTCTATATTTCGCGGTTATGTTCTTACGCTACTCCAGGATTCACCATGTGAGGAGAGTAGCTATGATAGATCATGGCTTATTTTCTTTGATTGATGTTTGTTGATATTCACTTTGATTTTAGGGCCATGATGATTTAGGATAAATGTGGTAGGTGATGTGACTTATCTGGCAGCCACGTAGTTCCACGATCTGAGCTTAACTATGGGAAAGAATTGGACATTCCTTCTCTTTTATTTGCTTGTTTGGTTTATAGAATCAAGAGCTCACAATGCTATTCAGATGGACTATGAGTGTTTTGGAGTTCTATCTTTGTTTCTATGGTCTTTCCCTTTATGTTGCAATCAAGAGCTCATGATGCTATCCATATGGACTCTAGGGGTGTAGGAGTTCTATCTTGTTTTCTTTGGTTTTTCCTTTCAGAATCAAGAGTTTGCGGTGTTATCCAGATGGACTCTAGGTGCATAGGAGTTCTATCTTGATATCCTTGTTGCAGTTTCTTTAGAGGACAAAGCGGTATTGAGATGGTCAATATCTGGGTGCTTTTGGCTCTCTTTCTTTTCAAACAGTGAACATAGTTGAACCCAGATGGTCAATATTTGGGTGCACTAGGTTCTCTTTCTATTCAATCTCTCTACTCCTTCCGCTATCAAGAGGTCATGGCGGCATCCAGGTGGTATGTGATATGGATACATTGGACTCTCTTCAAAATTTCAAAAAAAATAAAAAAAGATGCAATGATGACAAATATTGGAAACAGGGGCAGTGACTTGGGACACTCATCCTTTCTATCAAATCATATCTATCAAAAAAGAAAAAAATTCCTTTCTATCATTCCATATCTATCAATCAATCCTAGAGATCACATTCCAAACTAATTTTCTTCTAACTAACATAGGCATTACTCAAAAATTTTGCGCATGGTAGATTACATTCATTTATTGCATAAAAAATCCAAACATGAGTATAGTAGATCATATAATCAATGCATCCATCGTCAATAACATCATAACTAACATAGGAATGCATTCATCATCATCATATAGTGATTCACATTTTCAACAAATTAATGCTCATCTGACACATTTTCTATGCTTAATTTGTTGAGGGGGCATATAGTCCACTTGTTATCACTGGGGCAGGATCAAATCTGAAAATTCTTTGACACACTACGACAAGTCACATCGCATCAAAGAGGGGCAAATATAGACACCCAAAAATGGACAGGCTTGTGACTTTACATTAAAAATACTAATTTTCATCTATTAATTAATATTTTTTTAATCATTAATTAATCATCTATTTTCCTCTAAATTTATTCCCCAAATCATCTAATCAAATTCCCAAAATTAATTAAACAATTAATTAACCTTAATTGACTAATTACAATTAATTAATTGAGGTGGGTTTACCTCTGATTGTGCAAAATTGAAACTTTTTTTTGACACGTTTTACGCCCGGGAGAAAAATTGAATGTTTAAATTAATATTTCAAATGAGCTCCGATCTTCGTGAAATTTAAAAT
>MU223438.1:989060-1001357 GCA_018584345.1 Thuja plicata | reverse complement strand
CCAGAGTATCCCAATTTGTTTTCAAGAGCAATGATGGCTTCGGCGTGTCTGTCCATGAGATGCAAGAGCAGATCAATAAATTTCTGGTTAAACCGGTCGTTTGAAATGCCTCCAACATTTCCTTTTTAAAGAATCGGTTGCTCTCAACCGAATGTATTAATGTATTATTTGTGGTTCCTTTCCTGTGCTGAGCTGAAGAGCTCATCAAACTTAATAAAGCTCAAATGTTAAGAAGTGTGTTTCGTGTTTTTATATATGGATTTGTATATTAACAATTTTTAATATGAAACATAGTAATGGGTAAAACACCACCAAATTCACTTGTTTTAAAAAATGGACAATCAATCAAACATAAAGTGAGGCCATAAAGCTTGGTAAGACCCAAACATTGATGTCCATTCTTTTTGGCGCCCTTAAAACATTCAAATTAGGTCCAAAATGTTTCAAGTTTTGATTGTAATCTTATTATATGAGTTACAACCCTTGTAAATTTCTTCACATTCTATCACAAATACACAGTTAAGAAATGTTTACATCATTGTTTATTTTATTCTCAAAATTTGTGTGTATAATTTTTGTTAGTGTAATTATTTAATTATAGTTAGGCTTATTAAGCCTATTTAGTCGTACATTTTCATTCGATACTTGTCTACACAAGTTGTCTTTGTTTAGGAGTTGTTTATAGCGCCGTCGATTCTATTTTGATACTTTGCCCTAGGATCATGGGAGGCAACTTGCCACCACTCATTGAGTGTTGGAGTCGACTTTTGATTTTACCCAATCACTCACCCCGGTATTTATACTTCTCTTTTTCATTATTGAATGGTCGACTTTTCTCATTGTATTTTTGTGCTTCATTTGTATCACTTCAGATCTTGGCAAAATATTTCACTTTTAAATAGTGCATCGTCTTAAAATGGAAGCACTTTCATTTTGGTAGGTTTAGCACCCTCATTTAGTACACTTGCATATTAGATTTACATTTTAGGATGCACCTGCACTTAATTCTCCATTTCTAGGTGAAACTAGGGTTAGGATCCTATGGATCCTCCTTAATTTCCTTCTTTATGGCTTTATTTTTAGGTAGAACGTATGTACTGGCTCTCCTAATCTTCATCATACCTCCTCTATGGCCTCTTTGCCTCTCTCCAACACTCTGGTGTGTTTTCTCACCTTCCTACATCCCCGGCTGACCTGGGAATCTTGCAGATTTCTTAAGGTGACCTGCCTGAAACCTCAGGTTAGGGTTGAAGTCAATTCTGACCTAGGTCAGAATCAAGGTCGACTTTGACCTAGGTCAAGATCAAGGTCAATTTTGACCTCTGTCGGGTGTTGGTCCCCGCTTTCAGATCCAAAGCTTATCGGGGTTCTAAACTTAAAAATAGGTCCTTGGGTCTGGGTGCAGAAGTGTTTTCTCTGATATTCGAATTAATACATCCCCTCCTTGGTTGGTGATTGTAATTGGACCATAATTCAAGGTGAAATTTAAATTTGGGTCCCTTGCATTGCCCTAGGAGGTCTATATTGAGATCTCTATATAAACACTCTCTTTTGCCTTCATTTCTTCATGAAATAAAAAATCTTGAGATGACATGACTACGATTATGACATGATGATGATGCAAGCATGCAAGAGGATGATATAGAAGGACAAGATATGATGATGACTTAATACATACAAGCATTTTTGTGGACAAGCTATTGTGGATCTCCATTGAAGCAAGAAAGAGTTATTCCTTCCTTCCTTCTTCTTGGATCTACCATTTACAACATTCAAGTATTCAAAAGTTACTATCATGGGGTAGCAACTACGGATTGTGAGTTTAGTCGGAATACTTTAGCCTTGGGGGCTTGGTATACTTTCTTTATCATATTCAAATCTATGCTTTGCTCTCTTATTTTCAATTCATGCTAGGGTTTCAATCTAGAGGATTAGATCTTGGCAGTATACATTCAAAGCTCTTTCTAAGAGCAACACACACATACATTCTATTACATTCAGCTATTTGTGGAGGTGGAAACCACCAAAACTGGGGTTTGACTAAGGAGAAACCCTATAAAGCCACCCCAAAACCCCCTTATTTAGATATTTGCAGGAGCTGTTTCAAGAGTTGTAGGTCAGAAATAGACATTCTGGGTCAGAATCAGCATTCTATTCTGGGTCAGAATTGACATTTTCTTCTGGGTCAGAATCAAAAATTCTAGGTCAAAGGTGGCATTAACTTTTGGGTCAAAATCGGAACTAAGCCAGATCGGAAAAATATTTCTGGGTTTTCTTCGTCTCTGCATTTCTGTTCCAGTTCCAGTTGCAGATTTTCCAGAAACTCAACACATGCATAAGAAAAAGGGTATTTCCAGATTTTCTATGATGTGAGGTAAGTATTTTGCTACATTATTCTTTGCAAACATTTCCAACTTTAAATTCTTTATCATAACAATTAAATGTAAATGGTCGAATATGGCATAGGGTCTCTTTTATATGCAAATCCCCATTGTTAAAACCCTATTTAAAAAAACTATCCAAATTTACGCTTTACATTTTGGTGAACCCGCAATAGACAACTCTTTCTCTTTGGTGTTAGATTTACATTTTATATTAGATCTTGCATGCATATAGACGTAGGTTTCTTTTATGCTCTTGCATTTTTATTTCAAAAATATATAAAAAATTACAAAATTTCTTTAAAAAAAAAAAACACAAAAAAGTTTACATGCTTGTAATTTTACATTGTGTTCAACATGTATGACTTTTGTTTTGACTACTTTGATGAGGCTTTTATTTCACAAAAGGATAGATCCCTTAATGAGGTACATGGAAGTGAGAATGAAAATGGTTTGAATGAGATCTCCATGGATCCTATTCCTATTTCATCCTCCTCCACAACCTCTCCAATTGACCTTTACCATAGGGTGTGTGCGTGGTTACTATCATGCTCCACTATTTGCAACATTGATGCACCTAGAATGTTATTTCCTAAACCTTTGATGACGGTAAAAGGATGTCCTCGAATAACTATTAAGGGTCAACCTAGAGATCCTTTGGATTTCTTTGATAACATGGATTCCATCTCACATGCTTATCGCACACGAAATAATCCTCAACCTATTTTTCCAACTTCTTTACCTCCTTCCCAACCTATGCTTCCTCAAGCACCTAGGTTGCCTTCTTCCTTTAAGGAGTATGACTTAGTTGAGAAATTACGCGCTACTCTAGCTAAGATAACTTTATGGTAATTGCTTCAAACTTCTCCTACATATCATGAGGCTTTGCAAAAATCTTTATCTACTCTTCCTGCTCCGCCTCCTAACAAAGAGAATATCAATTCTTTTTTGGAGTGCATGCTTAATATGCCTTCTATACCTCCTATTGTGTTTACCAATGATGATTTACCTTCTGTTGAGGTACACAATCAATATGATGTTCTTATGGTTGTTGTTTCTATTATTTTGAGTATCATTCATAGAACATTAATTGATAATGGATCTGGGCTTAATGTTTGTAGCATGGATATGCTTAAAGCATTTAAGGCTGATCTTACAGCTATTCAACCGGATAATATCCCTATTCATGGATTTGACAATATCGCAAAGAAAACTTTGGGCATTATTATGCTACCTATTAAGCTTGGTCCAGTTCTTCTCAATACACCTATTCATGTTATCCCTAGACCTCTCAATTATAACCTTCTATTAGGAAGACCTTGGTTACATACTATGCATGCGGTTCCTTCTACTCTTCATCGTAAGGTTAGGTTCATTTATAGCAATCTAATGTATACACTACATGCGGATGATGCGCCAAATCCTTGCCTAAATGCAGAATATGCTAAGGTTTCTGAACCTATACAACCAAGTAAGGAACCTAAGCAACCACCTGAAGTTAAAAAAGCTGAAAATCCATCTTCTTCTTTGACCGGAGATGATTGGGGAACATTGGAATTTAATCCTTCTTTTATGGGAGAATATAAAGTTTCTGATTTAGAATTTATGAAAGAACAAAGTGGGTTTGAAAAACAAGTTTTTACTCCTTACCCACTTTCTAAGGAATTAAAAAGCAACTTTGTTGCTGCTTCACTTGAAGAAACAATTGAGACGATAAAACCAGATTGCTATGACATTGTGACATATGCCGCTCCTTTAACTCAATCTGATATGGCCGATAGATATGGTTCTGGTTATCATCTACTCAAGAAATCAAGATTCAACGAGAAAGGATGTGGTAAATATGAACGAGGCATACAAGTGCCCATGGACAATGAAGTTTATGATTATACTTATGGGTTAGGATTCAATCCTTATAAACAACTGTCAGCTTTTCCTCTTAATGTCAATCACATCTGTGGTGGACATTTGAAGTTGGTTAATCCACTTCTCCTTGACATGGATCAAAAACCTAGTTTGGATATTTTTCCTGAGGATGAAGCCCTAGCCGATTTTTTAGGGGCATATCAGGATCTACCTACGTTTCATCATAAAAGAAGAAAGCCCTATTGTCTGAATAATGAAGTCTATTTTGGAGAACATGATGAACAAGATATTTCTCCTTTGCCAATGGATTCTCCCATGCAAAGTAATTTATTAATAACTGAGACTATTGAAGTTCAAGTGGATGTGAATGACTCTGAAAAATAATCAAAATTGGGAAATGTTTGAATCAAGATGAACATGATCATTTGGTTTCCCTCTTGCTTGAATATAAGGATATATTTGCTTGGACATATTCGGATATGCCGGGTATAGATCCTATGATTGTTACTCACAATATTGTTCTCAAACCTAATGCTAAACTTTTGAAACAGAAAATCTGAAAGATGAATCCAGGATTGCCTTGTTAGTTAAAGCCGAAATTAAAAAATTATTAGGTGCTAGGTTCATCCACTCTATTGACTATTCTGAATGGATTTCCAATATTGTGGATGTTTCTAAAGGAGAAAATAAGATAAGGATGTGCACCGACTTTCGAGATTTAAATAAGGCATCCTTAAAAGATGATTTCCCGTTACCTAATATTGATATGATTGTGGATTCAGCACCGGGTCATGCTTTATTATCTTTTATGGATAGTTTTTCGGGTTATAATCAAATCTTTATTCCTATTGAAGACCAACTTAAGACCGCATTTATAAAACCTTGGGGAACATTTTGTTGGGTCATGGTGCCTTTTGGATTAAGAAATGTGGGAGCAACTTATCAACGCGCTATGACTTTGATTTTTCATGATTACATTCATAAGATTCTGCAAGATTATGTGGATGATATTTTGGCAAAATCTATACAAATACAGGATCATGTTTTTATTTTACGACAAATATTTGAAATAATTAGGAGTTATAATATGAGATTGAATCCTAAGAAATGTGCATTTGGAGTTGATTCTGGTAAATTATTAGGATTTATAATCTCTAAGAGAGGCATAGAGGTTGATACTGAAAAAATTGATGCTATTGTTAACATGCCTCCTCCTAAGAATATTTCTCAATTACGTAGTTTACAAGGAAAAATTCAAGCGATTCATCGCTTTGTTTCTAAGTTAGCCGATAGAACTATTCCTTTTGCTTCCCTGCTTAGAAAAGATACCATTTTTTCTATCTATATACTTTTTCTACTCTAAATTCTGTGAGTGCGTTGTTGGCTCAACATAATAGTGAAGGTAAGGAAAGACCGATGTACTACATTAGTCAGACTTTACTTGATTATGATACAAGATATACCGATTTGGAAAGACAATGCTTGGCTTTAGTTTATTCTTGTCAAAAACTCAGGCATTACCTATTGAAAGTTGAAGTCAATGTGATTGTTAAATTTGATCCTCTAAAATACCTTTTCTCAAAGACTGATCTCTCTGGCCGTCTGGCAAAGTGGGTGATGTTACTTATGGAATTCGTTCTTAATTTCATTCTTCAAAAATCAATTGAAGGACAAGATTTAACTGAAGCTCCTTGTCCTCATTCCGATACAAGCGTTACCTCAATAGAATTCCCCGATGAGAGCATTCTAGCTATCAAGCAAGAGGATGTTTGGGAATTATATTTCGATGGTTCTAGATGTAAGACAGTTTCTAGTGTTGGCATTATCTTGGTCCCTCCTACAAAGAAACCGATCCCTATGTCGTATAAATTTACCTTTCCTTGTACTAACAATATTGTGGAGTATGAAGCTCTTATAGATGGATTATGAGCAGCTTCATCCCTTCATATTAAAAACTTGGAAATCTACGAGGATTTGCAATTGATTGTCAAACAAATCAAAGGAGGTTATCAGACTAAGAACAATAAAATGATGCAATATAGAGATTTGGCTCTTGATATTCTTTCACAATTCTCTTCTTATAGGATTCAGACTTTACCTAGGAAAGATAATCGACATGTAGACGCCATGGCAAGCGCAGCTTCTTTGGTTTATCTCGAGAATAATGCCGAAGACTTTCAATTTACTACACATAATCTTAAACACCCTGCAATTTCTAATAAGGTTACTGCTGATTGCTTTAACTTGCATTTGGATGAATGGTATTCACATATCTTTCATTTTTTGAAAGATAGTACTTTTCTAGAATCAACAACAAGGAACATGCGTAATCATATTAGGAAGCTTGCAGCACATTATATCATTTTGGGAGGTATGCTTTATAAACACTCTTATAATGGTTTTCTATTAAGATGTCTCGGTAGAACCAAAATTCTGATAGCTTTAGAAGAAGCTCATTTTGGTTCTTGTGGGGGACATTTTGGTGGGAATTCTTTAGTTAATAAACTTATTAGAATGGGATATTATTGGCAAACAATGGAACATGATTCTTTTAGATTTGTTAAGAAGTGTCCTCAGTGTCAGCAACATGGTAACTTAATTCATGCTCCTGCTCATGAGCTTCGTAATCAAGTTACTCCATGGCCTTTTAGTATTTAGGGTTTTGATCTTATTAGAAAAATCTCACCAGCTTCTTCTCAAGGACATACATACATTCCAACAGCTACCGATTACTTTACGAAGTGGGTCGAAGATATTCCTCTTCGTTCTACTACTGTGGATGTTATTTGTGATTTCATCCTTAATCATATTATAGCACGATTTGGTATTCCTTCAGCGATAGTTTCAGATAATGGTACTTCTTTCAAGAATAAGGAAGTCAAAAAATTCTTGGAGAAATATTATATTCAGCATATATTTTCTACTCCCTATTATCCTCAATCTAATGGTCAAGCTAAAGCATCGAATAAAGTTATTGAGCAAATTTTAAGAAAATAGTTAATAAGCATGCGAAAGATTGGCATTATAGCAACTTACTTATGCTTTATGGGCTTATAGGACTAGTGTTCGTACTGCTAGAGGTACTTCTCCTTATAATCTTTTCTATGGTACTGATGCTATTATGCCCTTAGAATTGGAAATACCTTCTTTGCGTGTTTCATTTCATGGGATAATCGACAAGGATACTTTTTGGGAATAAGGATTACATGAATTAGAAATATTGGATGAACAACGAATAAATGCTTTGGAACATATAAAGGCTTATCATAAACCACTTCAGAAATAATATAATCATAAGGTAATTGAACGGTCATTTTTGGTGGGTGATTTAGTCTTATATGAAAATCAAAGGAATGTGAATGCTTTTCTTGGTGAAAAAGGAAAGTTTAGCCCTAATTGGCTTGGACCTTTTTTAGTAATTGAGGAATTTTCTTCAGGTGCTTATAAGATTTATGATATGAATGGTGTCTCTCTTAAGGAACCTATTAATATTATGCATCTCAAATGTTATTATTGTTAACCAACTGATATTCACATGATGAGATGATGATGAAGACCGAGATCAAAGGTATACAAAGTTGTAGAATACTCTTAGAATCAATTTTTATTTTGTCAGTGATGTCAAGCAATTGATTTTTGATTCATACTGAGTTTCCATATCATTTGGAGTAAACTACAAGTTGAGGAAGACAAGGAAAGAGAGCAAGTGAAAAGATGAAAGTGTTAAAGAACTTAACTGGGCAACTAATACAGATTAGACAATGATTTAGTGATAATTGGTATAATTGTTTTCTACATTGTTTTCATGATAAAATGGTCAGTAAAAAAGTTTAGTCAAGTTGGTAAAGGAAATGACTGAGACTACCGAGTATGAGAAGTCAGTCGGTTATGTAAGCAGAGGGAGCAATCGGTAAAAGAAAGCAAAATCAAGCACCAAGCGAAAACAGTCACCGAGTAGAAACGTTATTCGGTCATAGTTACCGAGTATCGAGTTCATGCAAAGGCACTGAGCATTGTTAGTAACCAAACAATGAAGTTCATGTTACCGAGTCTTAAGGTCAGTTACCGAGCAAGGAACAGTCGTTGGAAGTTAATGATAAGATCAAATCTAAGACAGATCATGATGAGCTGGAAGACTCCACAGGAAAGGAAGAAGTTTGTTACAAGATCTATGAACCGAAAAAGCAAGATGAAGATCGAAGGCAGAGATTAAGTGGCAAAACAAATGCTATGAGTCCCAAGAAGGGAACAAGTCCCAAGGCAAAAGTCAGGCGGTTTACCAAAGTTAGGCCGTTCACCGAGCGGTAAGAAATCATAAGGATGATCAAACAACTGAGATTGATTTTCTGAAAACCTAATCAAGGAGATCAAGAGGAAAAATATTGTCTATATAAGTAATGCTACACAAATGTGAAGCAACTGCTGGTTGATTATTGAAAAGAAAAGGAAAAGGTTGACAGAAGTGAAGTCACCGAGTGATACAGGGAAAAGAAGAAGACTGAATTCCAAATTCTAAATAGATATTATGAATGATTTGATGGAAGAGTCTTGAAGAAGTGATGAAGCACTGAATCCAGCAGACCAAGCGAGCAGAAAAGGATCTGATCAAGCAAAAGGTAGAAGACAATTGCTGCATTAACAGATCAAGTTTTATTGTATGTTTCATATTTTTATTTGAGAAATCTCTTAACCGAGTGGATATAACTATCCTATTCTAAACCCTAGAGATAGGTGACATTCTAATAGGGTGTTTTAAGCCCTCTCATTAGGCCACTCTTAACAGAGTGAAGATCCTAATAGATCTGAGAGAAATCCCTTGATCGGGTCACATTTGACAATGTGCTTTGTAATCTTTAATAGGATTGGCTCCTAACCGAGCATACTTCAGAAGATTATTATTATTTTTGGGTGACAAGTCCCATGGAGGTTTTTCCCAGTTTGGGTTTCCTTGTTAAATCTAGCGTTAATGTGTCATTATCTTATATGGATGATATGTGTTAATATTGTTGCTTAAATTGTTCAAGGTTGCATGTTGTCTAGAGTGCAGTAAAGATAGTTTACCGAGTTGAATCAAATTTAGAGGTTGAGAGTTAAAAGAGATTAAAGTCCACTGATTCACCCCCCCCCCTCTCTATGGACCAACAATTGGTATCAGAGTCCAGTACTCTAAAGAGAAAATTTTAAAGGGACTTGAGTTAAAGGTCCGAAGATGTATAAGAGGGAGGCACCTAAGTTGAATAAGGACAACTTCTCTACATGGCAAAGTAGAATGAGACTACATCTCTCCAGAATTGGATAATATGCATTTTATTATCTTGATAATGAGTACTCACCGCCACCTTTCGGTCCTATGACACTTGAGCAGGCAAGGGAAAGACAAGAACACACACAACTGATGATAGAGATATCCTCCTCTCTCACCGACCAGGAATTTAATGATCTAAATGGATGTGATACAGCCAAGTAGATGTGGGATAAGATTACATTGGTACATGGAGGAGATTAACATGTTCAGAAAGCCAAAGAAGAAAGTCTAAGAGGCAAGTTTGATTCAATGAGAATGAAAGAAGGAGAAAATGTGACACAATATAGCACAAGACTAAAGGAAGTAGTAAACGCTTTCAGAGGTGCTGGAGGACAAATTGATGAAGAAGATGTGACAAGAAAGCTATTAAGAACCTTGCTACTTGTGTATTCTATCAGAGTATCAGCTATACAAGAACTGAGATCCATTCCTCAGATGACAGTCTCGTTAGATGCTACAATTGTTAAGTTGACTGCATTTGAGTTAAATGAATTTGATAATAGTCTGACTACTACTACTAAGATTGAATCTGCATTCAAGTCATCCCTGAATATTGGAAACCCTAGAGAGTCTACTTCCAGTGATAGCTATGCAAGCAGTGTGATTGAAAGACTTCATAAATGTAGAAGTGAGTTGGAAACTTTGTATGCTGAAGATGATAGATAGCAAGAGGAGTTTGAAGCATTATTAGCTAGAAGGTTACCAAGAGGGAAAGGTAAGTATAGAGGAAAGATACCCTTAAAATGTTTCAATTGCAACAAGATTGTCCATATTGCATCTAGATGTCCAAGTAACAAGGATGATGAAAGAAAAGATAACCAAGAAAATAAGAGAGAAAATAAATTCACAAGATATCAAGATTTCAAAGACAAAGGTAAGAAGTCATGCTACATTGCTGAAGAAGGATTAACTGATGATGACACTGATGACAATGGAGATGAGGAAGTTGTTTATGTTGCTATCAAAGATGATTCTAACGAAGAAAGGAATGTAGAAGAAAAATCCTTAATTTCTCACATGAGAAAAAATGATGCATGGATCATAGATAGTGGTTGCACACATCACATGACTGGTGATACAAAAAAATTTATTACTATGGAAAAAAATGATGGAGGATTTGTTAGATTTGGTAATGATGCTCCATATCCTGTCAAAGGTAAAGGTTCTATAATTCTGCTGAATAATACAAGTTGTGATGATGTTTACTGGGTTGAAGGACTAAAGTACAATTTTTTGAGTGTGGCACAACTAAATACAACAAGTCACTGACTGGAATTCCAAAATGGGAAGGTAAAAGTGTTTGACAAACATGGAAGTCTGATTGCCACTGGTGAACAAACTAAAGGTAACCTTTTCTACCTTGATACTTCTGAAAGGAGCCGTCTATACACAAAATTGGAGGATGTCTGGTTATGGCACAAGAGGTTATGTCATTTTAATTTTGACAACTTGATCAAGGTGAGAAAAAAGAATAGAGTTAGAGGTCTACCGAGATTGGATAAACCTGAAAATGTCATGTGCAAGGAGTGTCAGATTGGAAAAATGACTAAGTCAAGCTTTACAAGTAAACCCTATGTTAGCAAAGGAATTTTGGACTTAGTACACACTGATTTATGTGGACCCATGAGAACACAAAGTTACTATGGTGATAGATATTTCATTTTGTTTGTTGATGATTTCTCTAGAATGATGTCTGTCATGTTTTTAAAAGAAAAATCTGATGCTTTTCAAATGTTTAAGTGGTATAAGGCAAGAGTTGAAAAGAAAACTGGAAGACAACTGAAATGTCTGAGATCTGATAGAGGAGGAGAGTTTACATCTGATGAGTTTACACTCTTCTGCAATGAACATGGGATAAAGAGACAAATGTCTGCACCAAGAACACCACAGTAGAATGGAATAGCAGAAAGAAGAAACAGATCAATTGTTGATTGTACAAGAACACTAATGATTGAGAAGGGAATCTCTCAAACATACTGGAGAGAAGCAGTAAGTACCGCAGCCTACACATTGAGCCGAGTACAACTAAAGAAAGGCACAAACAAGACACCTTATGAAATTTAGTATGGGCACAAACCTAATGTAAGTTATTTCAAATTTTTTGGAAGTATATGCTATATCTTTGGAAGCTTGGATGCCACTCAGTGGATCTCACTGTGTCTGCCTGCTGATGCTTCGATCTTGTTATCGATATTTTATGCTTGAGAATCTCTTGCGACAGTCTGCCTACTGCCGCTACACTGCTGAGATTTCTTGCATCGTGCCACTACCCGTTGTGGCTTTTCTTTGATCCATTCGTTACTTGGGGGCATGGCTTCCCAATTTTGATCGCTCTTCAGTTTACACTTGAGTCAGTAATCTTGTCAGTCCTGAAGGACAACTCTCTACTGGCACAAACTGGTGTTTCTCAACACCTTAATCAAATAGTGTTTTTCAACACTCTCTTTGGTAACATCTGTGTTTTTCAACACACTTCGGATTTCTCATGACGTAAACATCTCTCGATAGAAATCAAACACAATGCACTCACAAGCACAATGGTGTTTCTCAACACCCTTAATATAGACACATTCATAAATCTTGAAACATGCTGAGATATGATTGACACTTTCTTGGTATGATGTCTGTTCTTATGAATTTCATTGATATTTTCTTTGTCTACTTCTTGTTGGTGTGGTTTCGATGATCCGGCAACGTCAAATAAACAAGGTGTATGTGATAAGAGCTTCTGCATTAAGGTGGAAA
>MU223438.1:960956-977409 GCA_018584345.1 Thuja plicata | reverse complement strand
CACCATATTTTTTATCCGTGCAACACCAGTCCCATTTAACCATGTGACACTTTTTATTTCCTTTACCATCTGACCAAAGGAAGTTCCTTATAGCCTTCTGGATTTCTAAGATTTGATAGTTGTTGAATATCCAGGCAGAGGCGTAGTATATACTATATGAAGATAAAATCTTTTGACAAACTTGAAGTCTGCCAGCAAGTGACAGGGATCAGTTGAACCAGCTATTAAGCTTTTTTGTGATTTTGGACTTAATCCATAACCACATATCCTTAATAGAGGGATCAACAGCAAAAGGAATACCAAGGTATTTGGTAATGGTTGATGGGCCACCCCACTGGAAGCCATATTTCAACATCCACTCAGGAGGATTCTCATCCCATCCAAGACATATACATTTGGCCTGAGATAGTCTAGCACCCGAGATCGAGCAGAAGAGATCTAGTTTTTTAGTAAGACTATAAAAATTTTCATCTTCCATCTTAATGAATAAGCTTGTATCATCAGCGAATTGGCAGATAGACATATTTTCATTGTTGGGCAGAGTGATACCTTTGACAGCCGGGGATAGAGTGTTGTCAGAAAGGATGTAGGTTAGAGCTTCAGAAGAAATAACAAAAAGAGCAGGGGCAAGTGGACATCCCTGTCTTATAGACCGAGTCAGGGGAAAGGACTCCGAAAGAGATCCATTAATATCGACTTGTGCCATAGCATCTTTAAGTAAAAGTTTGATATAATTACAGAATAAGTTAGGGAAACCAAAGGCCTTGAGCATCGTATCAATAAAACTCCATTCAATTCTATCATATGCTTTCTCAAAATCAAAGAGAAGTATAGCCGCTTTTTGGTTGGAGTTCTTAGCCCAGTTCATTGCTTCCCAACTGGTTATAAGATTTTCCAGAATGTATCTACCTTTAATAAAACCAGTTTGGGTAGGGCTAACAAACCTGATTTCTAAATATTGATTGATTGGTGGAGACGCACACACGACTATCCATCAGATCGTCAATAAATATGAAGGAAACATTACTGGCCTCCATGAATATAAAGTCATCTGGAGTAGATAAGATGTTTTGTTTAACAGCTTGCACCACACATTTCTTTCTCAGATATTTTTATATTCTCAAAGAATACAGAAGAGACACCATGGAAGATGAAATGATGGGTTGTTTCTCAATGATACAATATTAGAGGCTTGACAAATCATACAAATCATCGTCACAACAAGTTTAGTCAAAAGTACACAAGATCTTTTTCAAGATTTAATAAAATAATTAAAATGACCACCTACTCTTGAAAACTAAATGTAAGCACAAATCAATAAGAACCAAGTACCAAATACACATCGCAATCTATCAAGCACTCTATATCAAGTATCCACCTAACATGGAATAAAAGAAATGTAAATAATGTTGTACTTTACAAATATTGTATGATCTAAGTATTGTGAAGATTGAAGTTGAACATAATTAACTAATTTTGTAACATAACTTGTTGCATCCAATTCTTTTTTAAATTTTTTTTTTTAATGATTTCTTGATTTATAGATCTGATGGTAATAGATGGAGGGTTTAGATTTCTTTGAAATGGACGGCCAAGATTCCATGAGAGAACATTTGAATTTAAGCCTAAGAAAGATAGGGATTTAAAGTTAGTGATTGGTGCATGAAGGGCTATATTTCATTTCATTAGATGAATGGTTGGGATTAAAAGTTAGCTTCAATGTGGATTGATGGTAGTTGGAGATGGGTAGCTAGGCTTGTCTTGGAGGATTTGATGGATATTTGATTAAGTGTTGACTTAACTTTGGACTTGTGACCTATATTTATTTTTATTTAAAATTCTAGATGTGACATGATTCTCCCATTATTAGGCTATTACACTAGGATACATGATGTTACATGACTGTCCCATTATTTAATCAACGAGAAAATGTAGATGTGTGATGTTTCTTCAATTAAATAAATATGATGTATTTAAATAATTGGATGATGGAGATACATCCTACTTAATTAAATAAATCTAATTTATTAGTTAATTAGTGCTAAGACTATGTGAGTGTGGTTACAATAACCCTATCATGGTATTTAAAGTTGCAATGTTAAATGTGTCATTATGTTGTGGTTGATTTTGGTTACTACACCCACTAGTTGAGAGAGTATATAATTTATTTTTAAAAAAATATCATACTCTTTGATACCATTTATTACTAAATAAATATTATGTTATTTTTCAATTTATTCTTTATTTATTTATTTATTTTTATTTTTTTTGGGAAAAAATGGCAGAACCATGATAATATATTAATAATTATTATAGAAACTGCTTCAATAGAGCTCCAGTAGGAAAGAAGCAGGGAAGAAAACCCCCAATCCTAGCCCAAATTTTTTTATAGTATCTGCATATTACAAAGACAATATAGGTCAGAATGATATTAACATGTAAAAAACTAAATTAGCATACTATACATTTACATATCTGAAATAATCCTAGCATATCAACCTCCCACATACTCAAAAAATATTATCAGTATTTGATTCAAGCCCATCCTTCCTCTCGGAGTTATGAAACTCACTGTTTGCCCTTTCCTTTTGAAGACATATTTTGTGCCCGTGAAGCCCTAGATGAAGTAGTTGAAGAGGAACATGTGGACATGTGGGTAGGAGGCTTCACCATTTCAGTATTCTCCATGAATGCCAGCACTACAGAGAGGTTTTTAAATAGGTTAAACACTTTTGCAACAACATCATTCGGGAGAATGTCGATGAATTTTAAGGTTTCCCTCCAGAGATGTTGCGAATCTCAACCTTCCAACATCAATTTGAGGATGTCATACATGTAGAAAAACTCCTTTTTATACTCCAGGTGAGAAGGAGGGAAGAGGCCCCAATCCAAGCCTTTGAACCTAAAACCAAGTACCCATTTAGTGCCACATGTAGATCCGACGCTGCCGCAAATTCTGGTTTTAGGAGCTTTGACACCATCAACATAAAGACTTTTTAGTCTGGTATCATATCATACCAGTTGGATAGGAAGACCGAGACTGCCTACGAATGATAGATGTGTCTAGGAGCATCAGGAACTAGGATTCCATCACCAATTATATTCCTAATGGCCTCCATAAAGTCACCCGAAAGTTTCTTAAAAGATACTTTCACGTGTCTTCCCAAATATGGGCCCGACAATTACTGTTCCCATTCTTTCATTGGTAGAGATATCCTATGATTAAGACATCGATAATCCATACTTGCTGAATAGCGAACCTACCAAAAACTAGCCATAGAGAAGAAAATGGAAAAATTCATAACAAAAAACCCAAAACGGGGAGAATATATATCTCATTACGACCTAAACCCACATAATGTGTAACCTACCACATTTATTTCACACGGGGCTGGATATCGGCTAAATCTGTAAACCTTGAGTTTTCCCCAAGTAGGAATTAATTCCTGAGGGATTTGAATCTGTAATTTGTACCTCCTTGGACACTCTAACACTATACCAAGTGCCACGACTTATGGTTACCTCAGAAGCATAATAGCTTATCACGAGAGATCAATTTTGTGCTAAGCATCAAAAAACATGGATGATGTGTTTTGCACTATGGTATTATTTGGGCATCTACCACATCCCATTATACATCAAATCCATCACAAAATACTGAAACATATTACCTTTAATTACAAATTTAATCATATTACCATGTGATCATTGATTTCCCAAGCTTGATCCCCTTAAAATCATGACATCTTTTTCGGACAACGCTCATCATGTAAGAAGGTTGGTATTTTATCCCACTTGAGCATAGTGTAATATGCCTCCCAATCCATCTCATCCTGAATAACCCCTTGATTGGATAACCAATTAGCAAATCTATTACCCTCTCTGTAACAATGTGAAATCTTGTAGGATGAAAAAAGAGGGAGGAGTTTGACTACTTCTTGTAGAACATATTTGATTTCCCAGTTCACTAAATCCTTGGCGGATAAGTGAGAGATGATTAGGAGGGATTCACCTTCAATGTGCATGTCTTTCATGCCTATTTGGATAGCCATCCTGACCCCACATAGAATGGCCCTAGCCCTGACCATGTTGTTAGTACCATCTGGAAGCTTACAATGTGCTTCTTCCATAATAGAGTTATCATCTCTCCTTAAAACAAATCCCGCACCCAATTTTTTGCGGTTCCCTTTACACGCACCATCAAAATTTAGGTTTATATACTTTGGGTCAGGAGGAGTCCATTTGATGTCTTTTCTAACTTGTTGCTTAGGCATTCTACCAATGAGAACCCCTTTGCATAGAATTGCAATTTGTTTCCATTTATTAAGTATAGCGTTATCAAAGGATGTATATGTAGATGAGAGAGGTTTAGCCTTAGAGATGTGAGCATTGACCATTTATGATACATATTTCTCTACCACTGTACATATCTAACCCACTAGAGAAATCTATTTTCTAAAGATCCTCTTGTTTCTCTCCCACCACAAACACCATATTATTGTAGTTGGGGTTACTCACCAGATTACTGAGAAGAAAGAATCCTGATCTAGTAGAGGCCACTATTGGAGGATTGATTTCAGGGTGTTTGGCAGGAGGCCTTTCCACCCAAGTTGACTAATTGTCCATTTCCACACCTCTTGTACAAAATCACATGTATCTAGGAGAATGTTAGAGTCCTCCACTACCTTATTGCATAATAGACAAGAGAAAGAATCTGAGATGCCAAGACGTTTAAGCCGGGTTCTTGACAAAATCCTATCTTGGATTGCTAGCCACATAAAGACACCAATTCTGGGTAGGATTGAGTTGTGCCAAGCAAACTTGAGGATTGAATTGGAGTCTTTAGGATTTGATACCATAACTTTGTAGCACCATTTTACTGTATATCTTCCTGAAGTACTCTTTGTCCATATCAGTTTATCCATGTCACCATTTATCGACAAGAACCATTGATTAAGAATCCCTTCTAGGTCCAACTTTACTGCCATGGGAATATGTAATTGTGAGAAGTCCTTCTGTTTGACTATCCCTTCTTCATATGTCAGATAATCTACAACTTTCACCCCCCATCATTGTTCCAAGACATTTCTAGCCTGTAGGAGATTTGGAAAAGTGGATAACTTTTAACAATAAATTTCCACATATCAGAGCCATTTGGGGGATTACTGATTGTGAAAATTCTAGCCGGATCATCTGTATCGAGATATTTCATTCTAATGACTTGAGTCCAT
Organism: Thuja plicata; assembly: GCA_018584345.1. NCBI lineage: Eukaryota > Viridiplantae > Streptophyta > Pinopsida > Cupressales > Cupressaceae > Thuja > Thuja plicata. Next base: position 972,178 of record MU223438.1, on the reverse strand, counting down.
AAGCTCTGTGGACATTGATACATTTTCCAAGACAACTTTTCCCCTAGGCTAAGGTTTCTCTCACAAATGTTGTGAAACCCTAACCCCCCACTATCTTTTGGTTTGCAAAATTTGTCTTAGGAAACCAGTGGGATTTTCTTTTTGTCATCCAGATTTCCTTTCCAGATGAAGTTCCTCAAACATTTTGAGATTTTTTACATCACCCCCGGGGGAGCAAGGACTATAATAAGGGATGGAGCTTAATACATATTTGGCTAATAGGATTCTACCTGCCAGGGATAACCACCTTTCTTTCCAGGAAGCAATTCTTTCTTTAATACTTGCCAGGATTCCATCCCAAAATGCTGATTTAGCCTTACCCTGGAAGAAGGGGATGCCGAGGTATTTACATGGGGTGAGTTCAACTGATAACCCAAGTATTTGTTGAGTAACTTTACCCGCCTTAGGGTTAATGTTAAATAAAATTTTTTTAGACTTGACCTCAATTAATTTCTGTCATGAGGCCTCACAATATTCTTTGAGACTTAGTTTGATGATTTTTGCCTCCTTGATAATCCCCTTTCCAAATATAAGAGAATCATCTGCAAAGAGGGTATGTGATATTTCTAGGTGTGATTGTCTAATGTAGATCCCTTCCCACAAGCCCATAGACTTCTTGAATGAGATGAGTCTATTGAGCCCTTTAGCCAAGGTAATAAACAATAAAGGAGAGAGGGAGTCCCCCTGTTTGACCCCTTGGGATGAAGAGAAGTACCCACATGGAGTCCCATTTATCATGACAAAGAATTTTTCTCTTGAAATACAAGACATAATCCATTTAATCCATTTCCTCGCAAATCCCATTTTTCCCATAACGAGACTCGGGAAATTCCAGTTGACCCTATCATATGCTTTGGTCATATCCAATTTGAGGATCAATGCTGGGAGGCCTTCTTCCTTAATGGAGTGGAGCACTTCATGTTCAATTAGTTCTCCTTCAACAATGTCTTTCCCTGGGACAAAACCCCCTTGTTGTTTTGATATGATCTTGGGAATCAGTTTTCCCAACCAAGATGCCATTGATTTTGAAATTATTTTGTATATAGTGTTGCACAAGGATATAGGCTGAAATTTTCCAAATGAAGAAGGTGTTGACACTTAGGAATAAGGGTAATTGTTGTATTATTGAACTGTTTGAACATACATGGATGCCTTTGTGATTCTTCAGCTACTTTGTGAATGTTAGGGCCCATAAAATCCCAATATTTCTGAAAGAAGAGTGGGGGTGAGATCATCTGGTCCAGGAGCCTTGTCTACATTCATATCAAAAATTGAGGATCTACTTCGTCCAAAGTGAATGGATCCATCAAGGTTTTGTTATCCAAGTCTGAAGTAATATTTGGAATACAATTGATTATATTAGATACCTGCTAAGAGTAGATCTGTGAAAAATCTGATTGCTTCCAACTGTATATACCTTTCCTTAGTAAGATTGAGGCCATTTCCATCTTTAATTTAGAAAATGGAGTTTTTATGCCATTTTACTTTAGCCGAGATGTGAAAAAAGATGTGTTCCTGTCACCCTCTCTTAACCACAGCTCCCTAGATCTTTGCCTCCAAAATATTTCCTCCCTGAGAAACACTTCTTCAAATTTATGGATAATTTCTTTTTGATTCTCATACACTGCTGGATTCAACACATGATTCAGGATGAACTCGATAATATCATCTAGTTTACTTTGTAGATCATATTTTTGTTTAAACATGTTACCAAAAGATATCTTATTCCATTCTTTGATCTTGTTTTTCATGAAAGCCAGTGTTTTAGCCAATTTAAACATAGACAATCCAGCCATGGAAGGAGCATGCTTCCACCATGATTTCAAAAGAGCCATAAAATTTGGGTCTCTAAACCACATTTTCTCTATTTTGAAATATGGTCTAGGTTTGAAGGCCGACATGTCTATCTAGATTTCAGCAGTAACTGCAAAGTGATCTAATCTAGTTAATGAGAGGATAGAAGAGGGACAACACCCATGTTCAATCAACCAAAGAGAATTAACTAGGAATATGTCAATCCTTTCTCCCAAAAAATGATGTACTTTCCTTTTATTAGACAATGAAATTTTACCATTTGATGGTAGACAATCCATTAACTGATTTCCATCCAAAAAATCCTGAAAATCTTCTGTAACTTTGGGGGACTGATTTGCTCCTCCCAATTTGTCTTGGCCACCAAGGGTGGCGTTGAAATCTCCTCCCAAGATAAATTTTTGATCCTGGAGACCTGTCAAGAGGTGTGAAAGTGATATCCAAAACCTTTGTTTCCCTACCACTGAGGTTGGGCCATATACATTGATTAGGACAAAAGATAAAGAAAAAAATGTTACTTCCACAGCTAGCCAATTCACATTATTTGATAGTAATGAGACTTGGCATTTATGTATATTCCAGAGAATAGCCAGACCCCTTGAGGCACCAACCAATGATGACTTTATTTAACCCCAATTTTTCCAAGAAGTGAGGATTTTATCTCATGCTTCTCCTGACAACTTAGTTTTTTGAAGCAACATCATTTCAGCCCCCCACAAGAAGTTGATATTTGATGAGGTGGGATTTGTTAGAGGCATTCAAGCCTCTAAGATTCTAGGATATAATTCTCATTTTATTTTTAGAGAGCCACTTTCCCTCCTACTTCTAGTTGATTATTTTGAGATTAAAGCCATGACCTCTTCTTTGCACTTCCTGGGTGTTTTATGGAAAGATAGAGTTAACTGGGTGCCTATAGCAATCTCCTCCTTCAATTTAGACACTTTTGACAGACGCCCCCTTGGGTTTTTTGTAGAGGAAATTTTTTAATATTTGTGGAGTCTATATCTGTTTGGAAGATTGAACAAGAGATTTATTGTTCTTTCTGACCACCCCTTGTTGTATCTCCCTTGTCATAACCCTAGAGGTCCTAATCCTCTGTTTCCATATTTTCGTGCAGAGGGACTGACCCACTTATGATCCCATTGAGTTTATTTTTAGCCACCTCTATCAACATGGAATTCACCATAAGGTCCATATTTAGATATGTTGTGTTAAGATCCTGATTAGTACATCCTTTGACCAGCCTATCCTATCGCAGTTGCCTTTGCTGATCATCCCCAATAGGTGGAATATTATGATCTTTATGATTATGACTGAAAGCTTCCTGGGTCACACTTTCCAGTTCCAAACCGTAAAAATTACCTCCCATTATTGGTTCTATTTGCATTTCACAAATATCCACCATAATGATATTCTCCTCCTCTCCCCTTTCATTACGTATTTTTGATGCCAAGTTTTTTGGTCTAAAATATGTTGTCTCCACACTTTTGTGGACATGAGGCAAATTATCTCTCAAGTACTTAACAAAGAATTCGTTCAGGTGGTACCCAGGGAAGGTGTTAGTGTTTTCAGAAGGAACTTTAATCTGGAGCATCGGTAGGCTCTGACGAGATATTTTTAAATGCCACAAGAGCTGGGAGAGCAGAGTGAAGAAGTTTGCAACCACCGCACAAGCTGAGGGGGTATTGTCCAGATTCAGGATATTTCCTAGGGTATGATCAAAGGATGATTTGTGGTCTATATCCCTTTTTAAGAGCCGTGGTATTTCTAGATATAGAGCGTAAAGTTGGTTGTAACAAATGATCCTTGCACATGTTGACCTCTGGGATTTGCGTCCCCTAACATTGAATGTTAAGGTGTCCTAATTTATCCTGAAACTTATAGAAATTTTTTTTTGTCTTGAATAATTATACATTGTTCTAATGAGCCAGATTTTGACTTGATCTATACTTGAAATGGGAATTTTTTTGTCTGTTCGATGAGAATGCAGACCCTGACTACTCTGTGTGGATATTCAAATGGGAGGAGATCATGCCTGATAAAAATTCCCAGATAGTTTACCAAAGATTCAATAACATCTAGACCCCTATATTCGAAAGGGAGTAGAGGAAGGGAGATCCAGTGGAGAAAGAATCAGCATGTTTGCGAATGTGGTTCAAAATTTGGCGTCCATGTCATAGTAAAAAGATTAGATCCCAAACAAGACCATCCTTTCTCATTATGAGTAGAGTCTTTGTCTAATTTGGAATGAAATATGGCAATAAATAACATTGAATCCATATCATATAAGAATATATCTTTCAAACCCCCCCCCCAAGATTTAAAATCCCAAGACTTAATATCCATAAAAGGTACGAGAGGGTTTGCAAACTTACCAATTAGCGCTGTCTATCGAAGAAGATCAACATGGTGCTGAAGCATAGAGGTTAAGACCTTCCCCCATTTTCCTATAAGCCATGATTTAGATTTTGCTTCCTAATCCATTTTTCCATAGGTTTTCCCATATTTGGATTGAAGGTGGATCTGAGTACCTCCATTGCCTTTCCACTTGACGTGAGATCAAGAGTTTGGTCTTTTAGTTTGAGGTTGTGGTGGGTCTGAAATGGCGATGCTGGAGGGGTGCCTTCACATATATAAAATATTGGATGTTTGATCATCTTCCTATTTGGGCATTTGTTTCCCTTACTAGTATGAAGAAAACTAAGATTTCCATTATCCCGCCTAAAATTGATTTGAAAATCTGTCTATTGCTTATCATGTTTCTGGCTATATCGGGAGGGGTGGGTGATTTCCTGCGGTGGCTTAGTAGATGTTTCTCCTATTTTATATGACACAAAGCCCTGGAACTCCCTATTCTCCTTATTTCCCTAAAGGTCTAGAAAATTCTCTTTACCCTCTGGTTTAGTCAGCTGGGGTTTGCTACCCTCCTGTTCTGGCCTCTTCTGACCAACATTTGGTGTATTTCCTTTTTCCGACTTCTCTATTTTCTTAAGATGGAAACGTAGATTGAAAAAAATTGGTTTGGCCAGTTGGACCACTGCCTTCCCTCTAAAGATTTTTTTGAAATCATCTAGAAATGCATGATCACCTCGGGTATACCCTGGTTGTGGTTTAAATTTATCAGCAAATGCATGTGCCCTAAATCAATAAATATTGTGTGCACCATGTGTATCTTTCACCCTATGAACGATAGGCTGATGACGAAAGATACGTGTGAAATATTTTCCCACTATATCATCCTCCTCACTTCTGACTAACTTATTACCTGAGAAACATTTGAATCTAGAATGTCCTTGGTGGCCCTACTGTGATAGCTCCTAACATTTCTAGTTACACCCATGTTGTCCATTCCATATCTTTGATTGTCCTTGTTGTCACCCTGGTCGCCCTGGTTCTGGCCATAACTCTTGTTGTCACTCTGATTCTTCCCATGCTGCCATTAGTTCACATTAATATGAATATTAACCTAGTCCTACTTTAAATTCAAATGTTATTATACTTAACTCTAAATATTACTCTAACTTTTTATACCAAGAATATAAATATTTTTTCTAGTACTTGAGAGTAGTTATCTAGTACTTAAGACGTTATGAGTATGAGATATTTATGAATACTAAATTATATAACTAATTATTGGTTAATAGTACACTAAATTTATTTATAGGGTTCAAATCTCTTATATTATAGGAGAGATCCTATACCACTCATAATTTAACCACTCACAAAATGAAGAGAAATAGTAGGAAACCTAAGAAAACTAAAAAACAAATTCATGTGAATGAAGTAATACACCTAAAATGTAACACCCCGCTATGAACCCCAAAGAAATAACATCTAATATAACATAATTACATATATTATTTTAATTATTCGCAACATAAACAACATTGAATTACATTATACATTCTTTGAGCTCTTCTACCATAATTACCAGTACAAGACTCACTCACTTAAATAACATTGAAGCACTTACACTTTAATCCATAACAACTAAATACTTTCAAAAGGAAAACAAAAAAATTCTCACATTTTCCTTACATCAAATTAGATGTGGATTCATTTAAAGAAAAATAACATGATAACCTAATCACAATGTATCCTCTAAAAGACTATATCAATCTCCATGAGGAGATTCCCATACAACCAATACAAATTTCTATTATAAATACAAGGCAAGACAAGTACATAAATATAATGCATCATTGAAACACTGAAGGAGGGAACTAGAATCCTTCCAATTCTCATATACCTGACCATAAAACCACAGGAAACAAAAAACAACAAGGGATAAACATGAAAACAATAACCAAAATAATTGCAACCAAATAAAACCATATCATATGTCTCCACTCAATATACATTGGACTAGACTCTAGATGTACATGAAGGAGAGATTGTCATCATAATGCCTCAAAATGGGTTATCTAGAATCTCTCTAGACACCAACTCCCATTTGACATCTCATGTGGAACCGAGCAATCCTTTCATAAAGGTAAGGAAGTTTGAGTGTGCCAACTTGAAACATCTCATTGACGGACAAATATCATCCCATTCCCATCCTTAGTTTGAACAATCACTCAAGACATGGGTGATACATTATAATATCTTATTTAATGTGTATTTATCTGATCCCTCTGAGTTCATTAATTAGGTATTCAATTTATGGCCCTAACCCCCATTGAGAACCACTCTCCCTTGACGACTCTAGACATCCATCCTAAGGTTTAACCAATATGCACATATGAAATATTCTCAATTACAATATTATAAAATTATAATCATGGAGATAAATTTTGCGTCATGTCATAGCTCAAATTGCTACATCCAAGTCATGAAGTCTCCCCAGGAGATGAATTTGGAAAATAGATTATATTAAAAATGAGAATATCATGGTCCCCCATGACTCTGGTTGGGTGAGAGTCAACTTCGATGACTCTTAAGTTGGGAACCCTAGTCACGTGGATGGGGGTGGTCTCATCAGAGATAGATGTGGTAAAACTATCTTATCCTACTTCGTGAATTTGGGTTTGTAAATTACCCACATGGCTGAGGTGGTAGTTACCTTTCACTGTATTGAATTGGTAGTTAATCAAGGCTATAAAATGTCATCATTGAGATTGATGCCCTCAATTTCATAAATATGCTCAACATGATACACTTTGGAGGTTGGGAAACCTAAGATATAATTATTAGATGTAGTATCCTCATGACAAACTTGGATGATCATCTACCAGCACACCTTTTGTGATGGAAATGGTGTCGTAAATAGACTCATTGTAGTGGGAAGATTTACTAGAACTATTGAAACTTGGTTTGAACTTCAAGACGTACCTCAATAGGCTCGTGCAAAGATCGAGCTAGATATGGACACATCTTGAAAAGGACATACTTTCCCAAAAATAATTATTATTGAATTCTTATCATTATTTTGAGTGGCCTTTTAGATCTTTTGAGATGTATTCCCTTCTTATTATACTTGTAGTGGTAATTGGTCCTCACCCTATACTCGTCTCTATGAGCTCTCTCTATAAAGACACTATAGGAGAGGATTTGAATCAAATTGAACCAGAAAAGTGTGATGAATACAAGAACAACACTGCCCTTTGGCCCATCTTATAGGCTCGACATCTTGATAGCTACATTGAGGGTATGACGGGTTTCAACCCAGACCTCTCTAATAAGTTTACCGAGGCCTAGAATAATGGAAGGATAAGATTGGTTCAACATCTCTACAAAGACTATTGTTTCAAGACATGTATTTTCTTAGAGGGCAAGGGTATCCCTAGAAATAAATGGTCACCATAAACAAGATCTTAAGCATTTTGTTGGTCCTAGGGAAGCTATTCTAAGACTCCAAAATGGATTCAATAGGGAAAATCCTCCTAGAAAATGGAAGGATATTGCCTTGGTGCTCTTCAATTTTCACCCTTGAAGGTAGGTTTAAAAATTTATGTTCCCATTTATTTTCTATGCTTAATCATTTTCGCAACAATATCAAACTTTATTTTCCTTTCTAGATTATTGCGTCCATGTCTTAGAGAATTAGTAAGGTTAATAATTAGGGGGGCCTCCCCTCCTTCATGGTTTAATAATTAATTCTTTAACTTTATAATTTCCATTTGGCTCAGTCCTGTGTCATCGGTCTCAATAACCCGTATCCCTCAGACCCCCTAAAATTGTGGATCTCTGTAAAACTATAGTTAGACCCAAATTCATTCAACCCACTCTAACTCACCCTACTCTAGTTCTGCCAGGTTTATCCCTCTACACAAAGATAAAATGAAGGCCCTTGGCATTAACACTATTGTTCTGTCTGAAGATTCTAAGTCCTTGTGGTCCATCGAATTGAATTTGTCCCCTGAGAATTCCCCCACCAAAACTTCTGGTCCTATTCCTAAACCCCTTCCCCTAATAAGAATAAAAGGTTTCTATAGACCATGATGTCCCCTTAATGTTTTCCTGCCTCACTTAAAAAAACCCCATTACTGAGAAGGATCTACTTGAGTATTCCCTCATTGTGAACAAGGTGGAAAAGCTTTATATTCTATAGAACCAGAAAAATACCATAATCAAATGGTTAATTTCCTAGCCAGACACTAAAAGAAATAAAATTAACAGGTTGTAAGCTATTTTTTAGGTCGAAGCCAAAGCTAGTGATTGGTCCAACACCAAAATTGACACTAGTATTTGGGAAATTTTGGAGGAGCTAGCTTAAAAGTTGTACAAATGGGTAATTATGGAGGATTAGGTTCATGAGCTAAAACCTCTCATCCCCTAAGATAAGGATAAATAGGAAATGATAAGAGAACTAGGGAATTTTAATGCTAATCAAAACTAGATAAACAAGAAGCTGGCTGAGGTTGTCAAATTTAGTACTTGGACATGATGGAAAGAACAAAATACTCTTTTAATAATTTATAGGAAGATTTGGAGTAACAAAAGAGAAAAAGAAGGATGGGGGAGTAAACTCAGATGATTACCGCCCAGCAGATGAAAGAGGGATGTGGTATGATGAAAGAGGGACATGTTATGGACACTATGTGCCAGACTAGGAAGTATTCTTTTCTGGACACTCTTAAAGAGCTTAATGAGGAATGGAAGGAATTTTAACTTCCTACTATTTAGTTTCTTGTTCTAAGTCTCTGGACAATGCTTAGTTTAGTTGCTGGTATTTTTGTGGTTTTTTTGCTGGTCATTTAGTTTCTAGACTCTTTTGAGTTTAGTTCTCATGAATTCCTTTGGAACTATTGTTTTGACTTTATGTTATTTTGATGGGTTTGGGCCCTCTCCCAGTTGATCTTAATCAGAATAATGAGAATATCATATACATGAAAATCAAAAATCATAAACATAATTCTCTTTTCATAGATTTGTCCAAACATGTATTACAAATTCCTAAAACACAAACATGTACATAATGCCAACTTTGTATAAAAAATATATTTAAGAATCCATAAAAAATTTAAAACTCTTATTAACGAGTACATAAATACCAAATTTAACTAAAAAGAAAACTATTAACATACACAATAATCCCAAATGTGCATAAAGTATTTAACAATTATAATGATTAATGAGTTAAATTATTAGTAATCTAGGGAGCGATGACTGAGAGTGGTAGAAGTTTAAAATCTACTGTTTCTGGGGTCTTAGGGGAACCTTTTGTAGATTCTCCTAACATGGAAGAAGATGATTATATGTAGATTGTAATTATGAGGATACAAAGGATGGTGCTTTGGTTTCCAAAGATGTCGTGGGGGTGATTTTGTTCACTTTCCTTTTTTCCCTTCTCAAATCTTTGTCCCCTTTCTCTTTCTAGGGTTTTTCTTAGTATATCTTCATATGACCTATAAAAATTGGTTATAGCCTCTCTAGGATCTTTTTTGGAAGGATCTTCTTGAGGATATTTAGCATTTTGGAAGACATGGGTTCTTCTCTCCCTATTTCTATATCTTTTTCTTCCCTCGACTTGCAATTTTCTTCTTTTTGATTTGTTTGTATGTGGGAAGTGGTCATTCGGAGGCTTTGTGGCTTTTGGTGCAATTGTTTCCTACAGATTTGGGAGTTTGAATGGTTTATAATGTGGTTTATTTTGGGTTTATGGCTTTTTTATTATGGTGTTGTGGGTGTCCCTTTTTTAGGATCCATGGCTCTTTATGTCATTTGTTATGCCTCTTTTGTCTTTTGAGGCCTTTTTTGGTCATTCATCTCTAGCCTGATAATATTCACCCTTGTGGCCTTTGGGTGTTTCCTTTGGTGTTATTCTATGTTGGTGTTGGATCATTGGAAGACCTCCTTTAATCTAGGACTTTTGTCCTCTATTTTACCATTAGGGGTTTAGTCATCTATTTCAGTGGTGGTCGTAGTGAGGATTTGATGGATGGTTTTTCTTGTAAACTAATCTATTATTATCTTGTTGGGCACAATGTCTTCAGATTAGTTGAAGATTCTCTTTTGGTCAATGTGTTGGGTGCTTTGATTGATGCAAAATTTTTTGGTGTTTTTCTTCCATCCTCAACTTTTTTTGTTGTGTCTTCAAACTTAGACTTGGAGCATGCCAATACTAGAGAGTATATATTTTAAGGTTGTAGAGTGGCTACACTACTTTCTCCTTATCTTCGTCCCATCAAGCACAAACCTAAAAATTTTCTAAACTAGGCTCAGGGGTTGATGTTTTAAAAGGTCGACTATGCTAAGTCCTATTTGGGATTTCTTGCCTCCCTTAACATGGTTTGACGACTTCATTTTATTTTCCATCTTCTAGAATCTTCTTTTATTATTGGTGGGTTGTTAACCTCTTGCATGGTGGCATCCATTTTTTCCTTGATCCATCTTCTGGGAAGGTTTTCATCATTTCTTTGGTTGCTTGGAAGATGGATTTTTGGATTTCTTGTGAGGCTTCTATGTTGGGGTGTTTGGTTTTCTATCTAGTCATTTTGTGGATTTGTTAGGGTTTATTTTCTGAAGAGAGTGAGATTTGACTATTTAAACCCTTTCCTTTTCCTCCTTGGTTGGTGTTCATTCACCCTGATGCTTTTTCTTCTTAGGTCAGGTGTTGGGAGGCTCCTAGTAGTAGCGTTGTTAGTAGTGGCTATATTTTAGCATTTTACAAGGTTATGCATTAGTATGCTCACTTTATTCTTCCCATTCTCTTTGTGTTGGGATTATTCTTCCCATATTTTGTGCTCTTTTGTTGGGGTGGGTTGGTTCTCATTTGAAGTGTTTTTGTGTGTGGATTGGTCACATGGGATACACTTAGTGAATCTGAATCGTAGCACATGCATTCGTGGCATACTAGAAAATCGCTCTATGGTCAAAAAATATTTCCCCAAACTCCTTTTTTTCCACCCCTCTCCAATACCCCCCCCCCC
>MU223438.1:913794-936118 GCA_018584345.1 Thuja plicata | reverse complement strand
CTGAGAATTTAGGAATTAAATATAATGTCAGATTTATGCAAATTTGGGTTTTCTACATTTGAAACTTAGTCAATTAAAGTCAATTAGGAGAAGAATTTGCCTAGTACAATAGGACTTTGATGATGAGCAAATGCATCAAAATTGATTAGATTATGAGGCGCCAATTTTGGGGTGTTACATTTTGCCTCTCTTTGAATTGATGTGTGAGTAGCGCATTGATTAAAAGAATAGTCTGAAGTGAAGATGAAGATTTCGGAAGTCTAGGTTAGGTTGCCAAGACACCGATCAGATTAAGAAGTAGAATCATCTGAGAGAAGATCAGAATCAGGGTTAGAATGCCCTAATGTCCACTGATAGCTGATGAAGATCTAGGACTATCTTCAGAATCAGGGTTAGATTGCCCCAATACAAAGGTTAGCCCTCCGAGATCTAGGTTAGATTGCCTAGATAATAGTCTAAAGAGATTTTTGAGAGCCATCTTCAGAATGAAGCATAACTTTCAGGAATTAGGGTTAGATAGCCCCAATACCCAATGAGATTTAAAGAATCTTCTCTAGAATGAAGCTTGATCCTTGAGGATCCAAGTTAGATTGCTCAGATACCTAGAAAGATAGATGACAAGATGCGAGACATCAAGATGCCCCTAGAGATTCAAGATCATGGAATATCCAATTTTGACCATAAGGTATGAAAAATTGAATATGTCCTAAGTGATGAGATGCCCCTAGCGATGGGGATTTTTTATTTAGATCAGAATGATTTGAGAATGATGCAAAAATATTCAATGATGCAATCATCTTTCCCCCTCAGGAGCGAAATCGAAAGATGACACATCATAATGAAATCACAGAGAAATAAGATATCAGAGAGAAGGCAGAATTGATTTAGAGCGATCGAGAGGTCCTGTTGATTAGGTTTGACCATATTTGACCAGAATTAACTAGAGTTCACTTTGATAAAAAGATTGCAGAAGCTGAGAAAATGATAACAAGAGATGATCCTGACAAGAAAGCAAGGTCAGAAAATTGACTGCACAAGTGTCCGATCACATCGGTCCTAGAATTTTCAAACATGATTTCGAGCTACTTAGGAGTGTCAAATTTTGATTTCAATCACGAAAATGGATTCAGAATGGTCCATTTAGCCAAGGGTGCAATTTTCATGGAAAATGCAGCACTTTGAAAAATTAGGTCAAAGGCTATATAAGCCCGGAGGGGTCATTTTCAAATCATTATTCACCTTTTGACTTTAGCGATGGTGAGGGATCCAACTGATATTAAGAGCATTCCCCTGCATTCACACCGATTTGAGCACTCCCGATGACACAACTGACCACCAGAGTATGACACACCTGTGAGTAATTGCAACCTGATCCTGTATTTCAGAAATTTTTTTATCAATTTTTAGCATTTAGCATGTTTTAGGGCTTTTTTAAAAGTTGTCGCATCCAATCTTGTGTGAGGGAACAGTTTCCTCATGCCGGCCCATGTCACCTTTCGTGTGAGGAATCTTCTTCCTCGCGCAGGTTAGGGGTTCCTCGCACGGGCCCCTCCCTTGCGCTCATGCGAAGAGCGCACTTGCACCGCACGAGATTTCTGAAATCTCACGCAAGAACACATCCTGTCTCGCATGAGCCAAAAATCTCATGTGGGAAAAGAGTTTCCACGCGCGGGAAAAGAATTTTCTCACATGGAAAGCTGTTCAAAATTCAAAAGTTGTCATTTTCTTGTGTCGCAGAGTCAGCTAGTTGCAATATCTCAAAACTGTGTGTAGGATAGGTCCATAGCTGCATTTGTTGTCTTTTTCTTTGAAAAATTATTATTGTTGAGGTACTGATCCAATTTTGTCACTTGCTTTGTAGGTTGACTTCCCAAATATCAGTTTTTGATCACATCATCCTATCATGGGTGAGCTACTCTAGAGATTATCAGATGCTGACGGGGCCCACATTAACGGGCTAGGATTGACTTACCTTCGTGATGCACCTGATATTTGGGTAAATCATGGATTACTGGGTGCCCTGGTTGAGCGTTTCCATTTGGAGATGAGCACTTTTCACTTGCTATAGGGAGAGATAACGGTCACTCATGAGGATGTATGGAGCTCGCATGGAGTATGACATGCAACCTAGAGTAGGTACATAGGCATTGAGAGCCATTTGTCAGTATGATTTGGTGATGGGCCGGGCCATCTCATGGGAGGAGTTGATACACAGCTACGGCAGAGATCATCCCTTGGCAGTTGTACTAGAACTATTTTTGATTTTCCATCTGGTTCCTGATCGTGGTCAGCACAAATTAGAGTGTGGTTGGGGAAGCATGTTACAAAAGATGCTAGCCACACTAGTAGTTACTTTCGGATGGGGCGAGTGCATGCTCATTCAGATGTTCCATGAGATACACGAGATCGTGTATCGAGGTGCCCGTATCATGGTAGCAGGAGTCATCGTTCTACAGATCTGGGCCTTGGAGCACCTTCCCATATGCAGGCCAATATTCCATGATACATGATAGCCTTTAGAGCCGTACATATATACGTATGCATGACCAATGACCCAGCCTGTGTTGGGTAAGACCGAGCAGTGGAGATCACAGATAGATGATATGGCCGTAGTCATATGGCAACCTTAGATAGCCACTGAGGTATGGGATGACACTCATCATGAGCTATCATACATGTCGAATACAATAGGGGTTGCCATACTTACTTGCAACTAGGTTAAGTAGGGTTTCACAACGATTCTAAAATGATGTGACTGCTAGGGTTCCATTCCAAACGTAATCCATTCACAAACCAACTAATCCTTTAAGCTGTAGTACTTTGATGCTTGATGCTTATCTACTTTGTAAATGCTTCAATCTCAAATTCAAAGTGAGGTTTTTAAGATCTTTTGCCAATTTATATAAAGATCAATTGCATTTAATGCTCATTGCCGTAAAGCGGTTTATAGAGAGAATTTCAAACTTTGTTCTGAATAAAGTAAAGGCAATGTGTGAATGCATATAGCCTTAGTTCATGATCACATGCATGAATCCATAGGCACATACTCAGAGGTGAGTATACCAGCCACGTAGGGGTTCAGAGCTAGAATAGCTCCCCCTAAGATCATGAGGGTCAACTATTCAGAAGTAGAAGGTATGTCCACTGAGGATTCATCTGCTACCTTTTTCTCTTCATTATCCTTCTTTACTTCAACCCATATTTTATCTGAGTTAGCTTTGGCTTCCACAAACTTGACTTCTCCTGATTCTTCAAACAAAGACTTCTTGGGATTCTCTTGCCCTTTTGTTCTTTATCCACAAAACCTTGAGATATGTCCAGCTTTTCAACATGAGTGACAGATGATAGGAGGTCTGGTGTTGTTATTCATCATGCTGCATTGCTTGGTTGTGTGTCCATTGTAATTACATATCTAACATCTAATGTTCTGCAAGTTTCTTTGAGGTTGATTTCTTTGATTTGTTCTGCAATGAAAACCCCTATGACCAAACTTATTACAGGAGTAACAGTTCCATTGAAGGGTCTTACATTCTTATAATATCTTTCCAAGTGTCCATGCTTGTTATAGGCATAGTAAGTTGGTTGACTGCCTTGTGCTTATCTTTTGATGATTCTGCTGTAGTCTTTTTATGGTTTTCATTTTTCTTATCTTCTAAAGATTTTTTCAGAGCTTTCTTTCTTTCTTGTAATTTGTTGATCTCAATTTGAGCTAAACTGTATCCCATACCAGTGGTGTCACCTTTTAGCTTTTGTGCATAGAGCTATGATTGAATCATATTAGAGCTTGTGTGTAGTTTATTAATCTTGTCTTTTGCTCCTGATAATTCAGATTCAATTTTGTTCTTGATATTTTCCAATTCCAAGATTTCCATATTGGCTTGCATGAGTTCTTCATCTAACTGTTTGTTTTCTTTGTTCTTTTCTTCAATAGCTATTAAGCTATCAGTTAACTAATCACTCAATTCTTCTATCTTATCTTTCCGAGACATGTTCTCTTCATTCAGTTTCAAATCATTGGTGGAGCAATCTTTTAGTTCTTTCCTTAGTTTCTTGTTAAGCATTTGTGAGCCATCAAATTTTATTTTAAGTTCTTCATTTTCTTTCTCAGATCTTTCTAGATATTCAAGGGCTGCTTCAAGATTCTTTTTTAGATGTTTGACTTCTGCTGAATCCATGATCTCCTCAAGTGGTTAAACTTTTCTCTCTGAGGACCAGGCTCTGTTACCAATTGTTGGAAACACTAAGAGGGGGGGGGGGGCTGAATCAGTGTTTAGCTAATAATTCAAATTCAGCAACTTAAACATAAATCAAATATACATCCAATGAAGCTTAACACAAGAACACATAACACTTGATATGATTATGGGGAAACCTTGATTTGTGGAAAACCCTGATGGGAATTAGTACCCACAAATATTGTACTAGTATAATGAACCTGTTAAAGTTCCTTTGCCCTGTTAGAAGCAGTCTATACAATGCGAGTACAATGACCTGGTTAAGGGTCTGACCCTGTTAGGATTCTTTTACAAAAAAACCTGTTAGGGGTGAGTACTCATTGTCCAAGAGCTCACTGCTCAAAGAGAAAAAAGGCTACAACCTCCTGAGAATAGATATGCACTATATCCAAAAGTGAACTGATGTATGTGACACAGATGTTTGATCACTTTCAGTTGCGCACTTATTCTCTTAACTTATTTAAGGGCTCTATCTCATACTAACATCTTCATATTGCTCTATTATACATATTCTCTTACTATTTCTACGATACTTGCAATATATCTTTGCATTACATATATATATCTTTATGCCTGAATAGACGTGACTATAAACAAGACCTTAGTCGGCCCAAAAACAATATTCACAACACTTCAAAATAAATTGGCTTAACTGTGTTTAAAAAAATGTTTAATACATGATTAAAAACTTATTACAATAGGCGCTTAGCCTTTACATAACAAATTATTATACGCTAATCAAAATCATGAAGTCGGCTTCATACTCTGTATTCTGAACTGCTAGTGTACTTGTTCTTTCTATAACTTGTCCGTACTACCATTCCGTACCATGCGTGTATAGGGTAAGCATAATAACATACGATAGAGCTTAAGTATAAATGCGCATATCCTGATGTGGTCGTATGCACGTGCGCTGATGCCCTGATCGACTGCAAGTCACTATTCTGTTATGTCTTCTACACTTAGTCAATTTTCACTTCATAGTTTACTGTCAAAACTTCATATGACTTTGTTGCCATAATGACAACATAAAATAAGCCATATACTCCTTGGTAGTCAACTTTCCAACAAAATTAGTATGGACTAATTCTAGAATGGCATAAGATGTATGAGTTTTGCTTTTGAAACCAGACTTTGTCATTTTACCCTTTTGACAATTCTTACAGATGATGTTGTCGGGCTTGGTCATCGTCAGTAAGCCTCTAACATTTCTCTTTTTTCTTATCTTTATCATGTTGTCAAATTTCACATGACACAATCTTTTGTGCCACAACCATATGTCTTTGTTTGTAGCAATCAAACAAGTGGTGTCAGTATCATTCAAATAGAATAAGTTACCTTTTGTCTACTCACTGGTACCAATCATATTTCTTGATTTATTGAAGATCTTTGCCTTCTTATTCTTAAATTCTACCCTGTGACCTGAATTATTCAATTGAGAAACACTCAATAGATTATAGTTCAATTCATTTACCCAGTAATCATTTTCACATTTTATCTGGTTATTCAACATTATGGTTCCTCTACCTTCAACTGGACAAGGTGTGTCATTACCCATTCTTACTGAACCACCTTTATAGTATTCAAAAGTCTCAAAATTTTTCTTATCATTGGTCATATGGTGAGCGCAGCCACTATCTATGATCTAGACATCATTTTTACTAACTTTAGATATGAGTGCAGTTTCTACATACTTTCTTCATCATCATCTGAATCATCCTTTACTGCCACAAACACCATCTTGATATCTTCCTTAGATTCGGTGTCAGTGTCATCATCTTTGCATTTTTCTAGGTAACTTGCTTTCTTTCCTTTGTCCTTGTAGTCTTGTGTATCTCTTCTTTCTGATTGTCAGTAGCTTCTGTAATCACCTCTGTCAGACTTCTTTTCAAATGATCTGTCATTACTTTTGTCATCTTTTCTTCTATTAGGACATCTTGCAGCAAAGTGTCCAATCTCTTTACAATTAAAACAAACAAGTGGTAATTTACCTTTGCCTCTCTGCATTCTTCTAGCCATAAGCGCTTCAATTTCATCAAAATCATCCTCTCCACTTTCCCTTTCACTATCTTTTCTCATAGTGTTTTTATGAATTGATTTACTTATTCTCATAGAAGTTTTGAATGTAGACTCTATATTTGGTAAGACACTATTATCAAAAAATTTCATCTCAAATGAAACCAGTCTTCCAATTAAACTGTCTAGAGTAACATTTCTATTTTCTATTGTTGTCATTTCTTGAATGGAAGATACTCTAATAGCATAAGTAGGCAGTAAGGTTCTTATAATTTTACTTACCACTGTATCTTCTTCTAGTACACCTCCAACTCCTCGGATAGCATTAACTACCTCTTTGATTCTTGCGCTATATTGTGTGATGTTTTCCCCTTCTTTCATTTTGAGATCATCAAACTTTCCTCTAAGGTTTTCTGCCTTAGCTCTCAAAACATTCTTGTCACCACCATGTACAAGCATCAATTTGTCCCACATCTTCTTTGCAGTCTTGTAGGTTTTGACATCTTCAAATTCAACATTAGAGAGTGAGGAAGCAAGCTCTGTCATCATGCAATTGTGCTCATCATTCTCTCTCAATTGTTAAACTGTTGGTGCTCCTTTGGGAAACACATATTCAACATCTAAGTATTGAGTAACATCATTACCAATACCTGATAAGTGGAGTCTTATTCTTCTATGCCATGAAGAAAAATTATCTTTGTTTAACCTGGGCACATCTCATCTGTTCATCTTGTGATCTTTAGCTTAGGTCCTGAAACCTTCCTTCTAAGAACACAAGCTCTGATACCAATTGTTAGTAATAACTAAGAGGGGAGGGGGGGTAATCACTGGCCTCAAATTTAATCTTTAAATTAACCCTTAAAACTTATAACCACAAATTATGCCTCTAGTTATCCTTTGTCCTACAAGATGAATGCCTTGAAATACTTATATCAATTTACTACTTGTCAGATTTCTTTGTTAAACCTTCTTCTGTATGTTTATCGATAAGTAGTCATCTATTTACCAAAACATAGTAAATATCCAGATTATACCAATCAATCCAGAATTGCATATGTGAAATGTAAAATAGTAAAGTAATAAAGCATTAACACATGACACATGGATTTTAACATGGAAACCCTATTAAGGGAAAAACCACTGGGACTGGTACCCCAAATGTTCACTCTTCGTAAGTGAGCCTCATTAAGAGCCAACCCTGTTAAAGGTTACAAACACACTGTTAGGTGTGACCTTGTTAGAGGATTTAAAGATATTTTTTCACCTAGTATCTTGCATCTAATGCTACCATCCTTGATCAAAAACTCACTTGGCCTGTAAATAGGTATCAGGCATATACAATGCTACTTTAATGATCAAACTTTTTGATACTCCTTGGGATGTATGTCAATTGTAAAAGACTTTTAAGTCCTGCTCAGTTAAGAGACTTGATGCTTCAATGGTTAAATTGAAACACTAATAATTTTTTCATACATACAACTCAATTGCATATTTTCAGATATATTGTAAGTCCATTACCTCTTTGATCAATATAATCACTTATACCTTTTCTCCACACTATTTTTCTCTGTGATGCTATCTCACTGTTCGTCGGTGTCTGTAGAATCTAACTCTTCCTTTAGTTTGTTGATTAGAACTGAAAGAAGACTTTCTTCTCCCTAAGATTTTATTTACCATCTCTCCTCTATTCTCTTGTTCACCCCACAATTTGTAATGAATTGGGTTTGTCTCTATATAGACATGATTTCCCCTTTTCTTGGCTTTCTTGATTCTTGGCGTGTTCCACAATTCTTGCCAATAGATTTAAAGAAAACTCCAAATTTATCTCAAAGAGATCTTCTTGCCAACTGGACAAATCAGCTTTAAATCAATTACTTATCTCCGGTTTTATCTTGATGATTAAAACAATGATAAGTATCTGTTAATTCTATCTTTAGCTTCTTGACAGCTAAGCATTTTTTCATTTTCTAAACTCTCTATTCTGTCAGTCTTCACTTTAGTTAGTCATTGGTGATAACTGACTATTCCATCAATGTGACTTTAGTTGTCATTGGGATCTCCATCCTTGTCTTTTCCATCGGGAAACACTGAATTTCTTTCCGTCGGGTTACTCTGTGCTTTTCTCGTTGGGAAACACTGTAACTTTTCTCGTCAGTGATGTTGAGCATTGGCTCGTCGGGTAACACTGTGACTCTACTTCTTTTACTCTGACCGTCGGTGTGCACTTCATCGGTGTATGCAGTCACTTAGTGAATACTTGAATTGTATGCATTACTGATAGCATAACCTTTGATTGATCAGTTCTTTAAAGTCTTTGGTAGTATTTCCATGACCATATAGATTATATCAAGTTGACATCAATGGAAACACAATGCATTAACTGATTTAATGTCTTACATGATCATCAACTTAACATCTTCAAACATTCAATCAGTTACATGTCATCACTTGAGACCTCTTACCATCATTCTATTACACTTTGTATGTTAAATTTTGTATTTATTTATACTTCTATGAAATGCAGGTACCCTATCCAAAAATCCAAGAATTGGTTGTTTGAGGACTATGAGACACATAGACATATTTTGCATTACTCGAACCTTCTTGTTGAAACACATTAAATTGATAAAGTATACTAGTAGACCTCGTAAGAAGAATTTATGGAAACTTCGTGAATCTGAACATGAGGCAGTACATGAAACAATAAGGGTTAGAACCGATCCAGAAGGTTCACTCAATTAGTTATGGGCCATCATGAAGAATCATTCTACAAATGGTAGAATTATTTTGATAATTTTGTATATAAATTTTGCGAAACAATTTAACTTCACTTTTTTGTAAATATATATGACTATGAAGTGATCTACATGCATATTTGGAGACCCCATTTTGTATATTGAAAGAAGATCAAATTGTATATAAAAGTGGGCATGGGTTGATTTGTATATACCAAGGGTCCACATTTTGTATAGTTTACTGTGTACCATTTAACTAAGAGGATTTGAGTGAATTATGATTCATTACAATTATAACAATGACTCATGTAGTGGATATCTCATGTTTCTCTAAATTATAATAATGGTTCATGTGTAGTATTTATGTATGTATGTTCATTTTCATATTATATCTTTGTCATGCATTGTATTTATGTATGTATGTTCATTTTCATATTATATATTTTCTATGTATTGTATGTTTGAATTGTTTTACATCTATTAAAATCAAAATTATGGTGTTATATGTTATGCTTTGCGGACGTTTGAATTGTTTTACTTCTATTGCTACCCAATTTGGTTTAGTGCACCTTGGTAACACTTTAGTCCAACTTGAGCCAAACCATTCTTGATGGTTTTCAAGAGAAAAATGGTTTCCCTTAGTGTTTACCCGGCCAACTGGAGTTGACGGTTTGGTCCCACAACGAACGGTTTGAAAAATGCACCATTGAGCAACTTTCAATTGAGCAACACTGCAACTTTTTGCACCAACCGAGATCGGGTCGGAAAATGGAATCCAAGTGGAATCTCCCAGAGCTGAGCCATTTTATTGTAGGCCTTCCCAAGATGGTCCTTGTACACTTCAAAGATCTCTAATATCTCTCACGAGGTCCGAGACATGGCTCTCCAGAAATTGCTGCCCAATTTGGCTTAGTGTACCTTGGGAACACTTTGGTATGACTTGCGCTGGAGCATTCTTCATGGTTTGCAAGTGAAAAAGGGTCTCACCTAGCATTTACCCAGCCTAATGGAGTTGATGGAGCTGATGGTTTGGTCCCACAACAAACGGTTTGAAAGATGCACCATTGAGTAACTTTTAAGTGACCAACACTACAACTTTCTGCACTAACCGAGATCGGGTCAACAAATGGAATTTGAGTGGAATCTCCCAAAAATAAGCCATTTTCTTGTAGGTCTTCCTAAGAATGTCCTTGTGCATTTCACTAATCTCTGATATCTCTCACGAGGTCTGAGATATGGTTCTCCAAAATTTGCTGCCCAATTTGGCTTAGTGCACCTGGGGAACACTTCGGTACGACTTGCGCCAGGATGTTCTTGATGATTCACAAGAAAAAAAGGGTCTCCCCTAGTGTTTACCCAGCCAAATGGAGCTGATGGAGCTAACATTTTGGTCCCACAACAACAGTTTGAAAGATGCACCATTGAGAAACTTTCAACTGAGAAACACAACAACTTTTTGCACCAACTGAAATCGGGTCGGCAAATGGAATCTAAGTGGAATCTCCCAAAACTGAGCCATGTGCTTATAGGCCTTCTCAAGATGGTCCTTTTGCACTTCAAAGATCTCTCATATCTCTCACAAGGTATGAGATATGGCTCCCCAAAAATTGCTGCCCAATTTGGCTTAGTGCACCTTGGGAACACTTCGGTACAACTTGTGTCAGAATTTTCTTGATGGTTCACAAGAGAAAAGGCTCTCCCTTAGTGTTTACCTGGCCAACTAGAGCTGATGGAGATAATGGTTTGGTCCCACAATGAAAGGTTTGAAAGATGCACCATTGAGCAACTTTCAACATAGCAACATTGCAACTTTTTGTGCAACTTCTGACAATGTTGCAAAATGTTGCTATTAGGACCTCTAGACCTATTGAAATTACCTAGAAGACCCTTAGATCATATATTAGGAGATTTATTAGACCAAAAAAACCAAACCTACTTATCCTATCATAGGTCATGAGTCTAATCAACCTTAGGTTTATAAAGACACCTTAGATGGATTGACTTTACAATGAGACCAATCTACTCAAAATGAATGGTTGATCTCTACGATCTAACCATGATTACAAATATTTAAAGATGAAGCAATTAAGATTCCTATCCATGCCTGGTGTTTCTTGGGTGCCCTGCACCAAAGACCCCTATAATTTCCTAGGTGTACCCAACGAACATTATATAGAGCATTAAAGATACACCTACAAACATAAATTCACTTAAGTAATGCAGTGCATACATATAGAGCACATCAAGCATTAATTCACTTAAATTATAAAATTTCTTATGTCCTAGAGCAAACATGTAGTACATACATTATGAAGCATAGATTTGAATTCACTTAAGTCATTCACGTAGGTCGTATACATGAATTTAGGTTATGAGTCATATACATGAAGTACACACACAAGTACATTAATTTATCGAAACACACATGCATATACGCAAGTCATGTGAAACAAGAAAACATTTAAGACATAAACATCCAACCAACAAATTCAAGGATCAAATTTGAAGTTTCATATATAACAAAATAAACAATAATAGCGTACATATTAATACATGGTGTACATGCCAAATCCATAATAGAGTTACAAAAAATGACATCAACTATTTCTATGTCAATATATACAATGTACAAATGTCACACACACACCCACACACACACACACACACACACACACAAAATTTGGTCATTCAATGACCACAACTAGATCTATACAATGTCTCAATATATCTATGACTATGATGGATCATCAAAATTGAGCTTCTTTGTAGCAACACTTGGTTCACTAAGTCTCAGCACAAGAAGAATTCAAATGTTAAGACATATATATTATCTCAAAATAATATCAAAATAAATAAATATTGGGTGTTAATTTGCATATTGAAGCCTCAGCTGGATCTCTTATGCTTGGGTTGACTGGTAAATGAAATGGGTTCCATCATGGGTTAGAGGGACTCCTAGAAAAATGGCCAGGTAGAAGAATGATGGGCAGTGGTGAAGGGTCCTACAATAGAAAAAATAATACAAAATACATGTTATAAACAAGAAATACTAAAAAATAAAAAATGCATGGAGTAAAAAGAAAATGCATACCGCAGCTGGATCTCCTGTGCTAGGCAAGGGATCCCTAGGAAGTGGAGAAGGGTTCACCTCGTCTGAGGAAACTATGACCAATTCCTGTATGAAAAGTCATTGCAAATGACATACTAAAAGAGGAACATGATTTCTAAAATATTTTGAACAACCAAGAATGCAATTGAAAGTAAATATGAAAACGTGTTACCTCCTCCCTCTCCTAAACATTAGCAATGTCTGGGGCATTCATCAGTTCAGTGAAACCCAATTGATTCTACATTTTTACAATAAAAAAGTCAAGAGCATTCATCAATATAGACTACATTGAAATGTTCATAATACATTTCAACAAATATACTTAAATTGGACTTAATTACCTTTCTTTGTTTCAATGTCCCCGGTGATTTCTTCCTCTTTCCTAATGACCTCGAACTTGGTGGGGTAGGCTAACAAAAACAAAATTAACATAAGAGAAATAATATGATACCGCATGGGTTAAATTAAAACTATAAACAAGAGGTGTGCAAAATATGATACTACATAGCTCTCTAAGCCAAAGTCAATGGCAGAAAGGGTGACATCCTCAATCTCAGAAATCTGAGCCCCTAACAAGCCCTATAAAACACCAAATATATATAATAAATAGTTTACAATGAAGATTATGATTCACTTGAATTCTACAAATGATTATGCTCCACAACTCTATTATCAAAAGTTTATAATCAAATTTTACTAACCATTATTACAATATAAAATTTTGAACTCTTCTTTCACACACAAGACTATTCTTTAACAAATTTGTAGGCACAGTTAGAGAAGGATGGTTCGGATTGTATTTGTGGGGGTCAAAGGTTAGAACCACTTTTGCAACAGGTAATGAGACTGTTGTAGCCTGGTAGTGAGTATGTTTTAGTGTGTTTACCCTTAGCATGGAGGGATTTAGAGTGATTTAGGTTGAGAATATGGTGCAGGAGAACCTCCTAGCACATGGAGTCTCATGAAGATTGTAGACCCTTGATGTTCTCAGTGCACTCTTGGCCCAAAGGGACCCAAGACATCTTTTAGTTCAAGGCTTTAGAATTATTCTATCATTGAGATCCAATTGTGAGACCTAGTTCCAAGTTTGGGCACTTATAAACCACTTGGTACACTATGGTCATGGGATATGTACTATGATCATGTGATTCAACTTTGTATAAAACCAACTTGGCCAGATTTCCCTATGCCTTAGCCTTTGAATGTGACTGGTTTGGTGAAGAGATCTTACCTATAACTCCAATTATCGTGATTTTTGTCTCTGCAACTCTGGTTTTTGTTCATTTCTAAGAGTTCCACATTGTTTTTCAAGTTTTAAGCATTTCGACCATGGGAATTAGATAATATCTAGTGGAAAGCTTCTTTGTAATATTCTTTCAAATATTATGCAAGTTTTTTTTGTGTTGATGCAGGGAGATGGCCATATGATTGAGCCCTAGGTGTATATCTCAATGTATGCACCAAATTTAAATATACATAGTAGTGTATAATGTCTAGAGAATTGAGCACCAAGGGCCCTAATTGTGGATTTGATGTTTTTTGTGAATACCTAAGTGTTCCAATTGGTTTCAGAAGGAAACACTTCCATTTTCTAGCACTTCCTTCTTTAGTGGAGGCCTAATTAGCCCTCTAGTCCAATATGAGATTCTTTGACTTAGCCTCTATTTTGACCCCTCAAAACTTGGTGCTCTTGGTTTAGATGTATCTTAGTAAAGGGTATTTGAATCTATTATTTAATCCCTAATTATTTTGGGGCTTTCCAAAGTTATCTTGACTATACTGCCTGGACAGGGCTACTAGCATTTGACTGGATAGTTTAGCAAATGCCTTCAAAGGTCTCAATCAGTTTGATTGTGTGCATGGACCAATTCTATTTTGATTCCTCCATGATTTCTAAGGTCCCCATTGATCATTGTGTGGGCTTGTAAGCCTTGTAACCATTTTTGCGCTAAGACTAGTGGTTTGGGTCTTATTAAGCCTCTTTCTGATGAACCCATCTATGTTGTCTGCAACTCATAATTCTCATGGGGAGTATTGAGGTTGTGTTTTGCATCATTTTTTAAAGGTGTGAGAGTCATGATTTGCCACTCTTTATAGAGAGTTAAGGGATTCAGTGATTGGATCATCATATCCTTGACACTTGCATCAGAGTAGGTGGTATGTGTAGTGATGAAAATATTTGGGGTTCTTATGAACCTAGGGTTTAGATGGGTTCTTGTCTATGGTGAAGATATAGACTAGTATATGGGGACTATCCTAGTATGACAGTGAAATGCCAGAGAGTAAATTTTACTGAACTAGCAAGTGAATGTGCTTTGAGCGATAAGATAAGGACCTTGTGATAAGGTGAGGGGTTCTTGGGGTGTCTTAGAAGTTATATGTTGGGAGTCTTCAGAAGGCCATGGAGGTGTATTGAAGGATTACGGATAATCACAATCAGTGAACAATCAGAGATTGTATTCATGATTTTGAACAAGAAATAAGAGTAAAACAACGATGGTTGGATGTTCTGAATGATGTTCAAGATTGATTCAGAAGCCAATAAGTGATTGGTTGGGGTATGAGTCTATGTATGAGTTCAACATTGGTTGAATTGAGTCCAAGGATGGAGGGAGGGATTTCAAATCAATTTGAGTCATGATGGCTAGACAAAGAAGTGAATTCCTTGAGTTGAACTACATTAGAAAAAATTCTTTGACCTTAAAGAAATAGCAAACAAACATACACTAAGTTACCACCATACAAATTATTAAGATATGATATTTTAAAAACAACGTACTATTCTATTTTAGGAATATTTATAAAACATTACCTCAGGTGTTTGAGCTACCCATCTACATGTACTATAACGAGCACTCCTTGGTGTGCTTGTACCACCAGATGCACCCTGTAATGCATATTATTCATGTATCAATTTAGATTCTTCTATACATAAAATTTTATTTACTTTTAATAGATTTAGGTAATTAATTAAAATAACATGTCAAAACAAAAATTTAAACAAACCTGTGTTGGCTCTGTACCATACACCATTAACAACACATCATCTGTGAGGGCCACATCATGAGTAGTGGATGCCTGACATCTTCTCTCGCAATGTACACATGAATGGGATGTTAAACCATCCACACTTGCCTGGCTATCTACCCCATCACATATACCATTACTATCTATGCAGATACCATTACAATCAATGCAGATATGCTCAATGGGCTGGGTTGACCCTGCAAATGTATCTGATGATAATGGAGCTCGCACGAGATGAGATGATCCTAATGGTGTATCGAATGATGATGGAGCTGGCACGGGATGGGATGATCCTAATGGTGCATCTGATGAAGATGGAGGTGGCACAGTCACTGATCCATCCTTTCCAACTAACTGAGTGCCATGTTGGATAATGACATCAGTCAATGATGTAGCTACATGAAGAGTCTGTATATCCATAGACTCCTTCACCAATACTAGGACCAAAACATGAATGAGGGGTTTTCTTGCAGTACGCCTCCGTCGGGTATTCCTATGTGCCCCAGGTCTATCCTACGTAGAGCCTCTCCCTCTACCCTGGAACTCATGAAAGTCAAAGTAATTCAGCTTCTCGCCAATGGTAAACTCACATTATAGCTTCCTCAAAAAATATAAAGTCACCTCATTATTATTACAAGGTGGTTGGTCAAATACCATGTACCACCTATCCCAAAAAGTAGATTTCACCCCGCTATGAACACACCGATGTATAGGAAACCATTTTGTATTAAATTCTAGGGAATTGCTAGTATTAGGATCGGAAGGGCACATATCTCACATTTTTCTATGCCTTTTCTTTTCACATCCTCATATGATAAACCATCAACATAATATGCATGACACCTATCCCTCCACGAACCCCATTTTTTCACCTCTTGAGACACCTCATTTACACTATTGGACATTTTTGTAATGTAGTGGCAAGGGTAGAGTGATGCTAAAGACTGGAAGCCTTCAACCTATTGGCTAATATATTAATTTGTCCACTATTTTGGTTAAGGCGTTGCACAAGGTCCTCTTGTGTTGCATTTACATGATCTAATGACACATGTGGAGGGTTTACGGGTGGCAGTGGCTGTGGACGAGGAGAATTTTGAGGAGGGTTTACGAGTGGCAATGGTGGTGGATGAGGAGAATTTGGAGGAGGGTTTATGGGTGGCGATGGTGGTGAATGAGGAGAATTTAGAGGAGGGTTTACGAGGAGTGGTCTTTCATTTCTTTTTCCTCTTCTGGGGTTGTTTGATGAATCTGATATGAAATTAATTTAAAAGAAAACAAAAAATAAATATCATAACCCAATTTGATAAAAAATGCAAAAAAAAAAAAAATACATACCTTTCTTATGGGGCGCCATTGCTTGGAAATGTGCAAATTGTTGAAGATTTCTTGTTTTCTTCAAAGCTCGGTCGGGTTCTGTGGCATTTTTGGTCTCCTAAGCTCTGTTGCTCTGCGGTTTAGGTGTTATAAATGGCCTAAGCCACGTGTTGTCCAAAATATAATATGTTTCTAATAACCCAATCGGTTTATTAGAAAATATTATATGTCTAATAACCCGATCGGGTTAATTGAAACATCTCAAAACCTGATCAGGTTCTTAGAAAGTTCAAAATTTTTAATAATATTTTCTAGGCTTGGTTACCAAGCCTAGTACAATTTTGAAATTTCAATAACCCGGTCGGGTTATTCAATAACCCAATCGGGTTATATGAAATTTGAATTTTCTTTAAAGATGTGTCCACTTTTTTGGTCCACAACCTGCTGCACACACCCGAACTCAAGTTAATTTTAGTGTTTTAACTCTTTGATAGCTTTGGTCAACACTCCAGTTCTCCTCGGCTTTCTCCATCGATTTACATTATGATTCTGGCTGTCGGTTATGCTTGTGATTCTACTCGTCGGTAATGCTCATCGGTGTTGTTGCTTGGGCATCACTGTGACTTGACTTTCGGTGATCTCTGTCTATCATGTTCCACTAGCCATTGGCGTTTGAAGTCACATAGTGAATGCTTATCTTTTATGCATTACTAAAAGCATAATCTTTATCTATCTGATTCTCTGAAGTCTTTGACACTTTGATTATAACCGATTAGATTATATCAAGTTGACGTCAATGACAATACAATCCATTAACTGATTTAATGTCTTTCATTATATTTTTGCATTTTGGTGATCAACTTAATATCTTCAAACATTCAATCAGTTCATTGAAACCTTCTAATAGTATGTGTAGAGAATGTGTGATGGGGAAATAGACTAGAAGCAATTTTCAAAGAAAATCTTACTAAGCAAAAGGGAATTTGGATATGGTGTATATAGATCTGTGTGGACCTGCAAGAAGAAGAAATTACTATGGTGAAAGCTATTTCATACTTTTTTTTGATGACTTTTCTAGGATGATGTGGGTTGTATTTCTTAGAGATAAATCTAAGGCTTTTGATAAATTTAAGATTTTCAAAGAAAAAGTTGACAATGAATTAGGTTTGAAGATAAAATATTTAAGGTCAAAAAGAGGTGGAGAATTTGAAGAAATTTTTTCTCTTGCTGCTAGGCTTGAGGTAGTGAGATTATTTCTTGCTTATACTGCACACAAAGACTTTGAAGTGTATCAAATGCATGTGAAATCTTTATTTTTGAATGGAGATTTAGAAGAAGAATTATATATTGAGAAACCGAACATATTCTCTTTAACAGATGATGAGGACATGGTTTAAAAATTGAAGAAGGCTTTGTATGGACTGAAACAAGCACCTAGAGTATGGTATGCTAGATTGGACAGGTATTTACTTTGTCTTGGTTTCTAGAAACATAATGCAAATAGTAATTTGTATTTAAGAGCTAGTGAAGATTGAATCTTAATAGTTGAAGTTTTTGTAGATGATATCATTTTTGGAGGTAATGATGAAATGATTAAGAAATTCTCTAAGGAAATGGAAAGTGAATTTGAGATGTCGATGATTGGTGAAATGAAATTTTTTCTTAGGTTGCAAATTAATCAGAACAAGAATGGTATTTTTATTTCTCAAACCAAGTATCTCAAGGAATTGTTGAAAAAGTTTAGAATAGAAGAGTGTAAACCTGTTGGAACACCTATGGTTACTGGTTACAAGCTTACTACTAATGATGAATCTCAGAGTATTTTTCAGATAAAGTAAAAATCCATGATTGGAGGCTTACAATATCTAACTCACACTAGACCAGATATTGCTAATGGAGTTGAAATTGTGGCAAGATATCAAGAAGATCCTAAAGAGACTCATCTTGATGCAGTAAAGAAAATATTCAGATATCTAAAAGGAACACTAGAATATGGTTTGTGGTATGAAAAATCTGATGATTTTATTTTTCATACTTATACTAATGCTGATTAAGTAGGAAGTGTTGATGACAGAAAGAGCACAAGTGGTGGTGCATTTTTTATTGGAAAAAGGCTGGTTTCCTAATTAAGTAAGAAGCATGATTGTATAGCTTAGTCTACTGCTGAAAAAAAGTACGTTGTCGCTGCTATAAATTGCACACAAATTGCTTGGATGAAGCAGATGATGAAGGTTACTGGGATAACTTTTAAAGACACAATATTTATTAATGCCGATAATGCTAGCACAATGAATATGCCAAAGAATCCAATTATGCATTCAAAGACTAAACATATTTTAATTATCATTTCTTGAGAGACAAGGTTGCAGAGAACAAGATTAGATTAGTATATCAGCACAAAGGAACAAATAGAAGATATATACAAAACCTTTGCCAAAGGATGCCTTTGAGTATCACAGAGGTATGTTTGGGGTGAGAGCCCCTCCTTGCAAGAACTAATTGATGCAGGAATGCATTAGTCCAGTGGATTTAAGAGCTATATCATTTCCTTGACTTGATGTTTGGATCTATTCCTCAGGTGGAGTGATCGCAGGAACAAAAGAGAACACATTTGTGTGTTTAAGAATCTAGTTGCTGCAGACCTGAAGGTTTAAAAAATATACACTTTGCAAAGGTGAGATGGTCAAATTTTGAGTAATGGAACCCTTTTCCATTGATGTCAAAGGGGGAGAGATTCAGTGGAAAATCCCTACTAGTTTAGGGAGAGTTGTGGAGAGGATATTGAGAAGATTGTAGTGAGATGGGTACTTTTGGATTGATAGATTTTCTCTGTGTTACCATCAATGCCAAAGGGGGAGATTGTTGGAATTGGCTTCAATTAGATTTTTTGATATTCATGTTTTGTCATTTATATCAACACATCTTTTGTTGAAGTCTCAGTCAGACTGGTTGTCTCAAGAATAAGTAAGAGTGACTGTCATGTACCAACATTGTAAGAACTATTGGAGGATGTGAGCACACATATATATTAAGGGACAAGTTGGGATCTAATATCTAAGGTCACTTGAGTTTAATTTCTGTTAGTTTGAGTTACAATGGTTTTGGTGAAGAATGTTTGCATAACAGTGACATAGAATTATGGCAGTGTTAGTCTCTGATTTTTATGGTTAGCATCAATGCGAGAACGTTTCATGTTATGCGATATTAGGGAATGTTAGGAGAAATGTCAAGGAATGTTTGTTATAATTATTTGGTCGCAAGACTCTTGGTGACATCATCTTTGGTGTGTGTTATGGAGAAGACCTATTTAGGGTTGAATTCAAAGATATAACGTGTATTATGGATGAAGAGCGTGGATTGTGGATCTTGGATTATGTTTGATGATTTGTAATTATTTTTTACTTGTTCAAGGTATCTTGTGTATCTTAGCAAGGGGTTATGTAATTTTTTGTGCATTGGGGAAGTCTTAATTGGTCGATCTAATTGCTTATTATAAACTTTTATAAAGGAGAGTTGTTTTCTTGATAAGTAACATGGACAGGAAATGTAGAAGCTGCGAGCTTATATTTGAGAAGTCTATTCGATGTAGAGAAAAAATAGTGATTGATGAAATTCATTGGAACTGTTTAAGAAAATCTAGTTTCTATTAGTCAGTCCACTAAACATTATATCTTTATATATTTGTATCTCGAACAGTGAGTCCTGAAGGTGGATTTAACCATTTTAGGCAGTCAGCCCAGGCAGTGAGCCTATTATTTTTCTTGACTCCTAACATGGTATTTCCTTTATCAGGGATTGTGTACTGTATGTAATAATAAGCTCCTAACATGGCTAAATCTCAAAACATGGATACTATACTTTCAGTGCATTATTTGTCAGTGTTACTTCCTACCAAGGTTTTTTTCCCTTAACAAGGTTTCCTCGATAGCAATTTCTTGTTTTATGGTGTTACATTTGATGTGTTCATATTTGCATTGAGTATTTGGTTTATAAAGGTTAAAGTTTAATTTATTTGCCTCCCAAGTGATTCACCCCCCTCTCAGTTGTGTTGGTGGAATTTTATTACTAACAAGTAACCCTATCAACACTAATGTTGCCTTCCCAAAATACATGTGATATCTTTTACACAATTTCTATTAGTGATAGGTTCTGGGTTGAATAGATAAGTTTTATGGAAGAGGATAGGTAATGGGGGACACATGGAGACAAGTGGGAAGATGGAAAGAAAAGTTTGAAGTCATGGGGGGCTTCTCACACATGTGGAGCAAGTGGTAGAATTGAAGAAAAGAAGATACTTAGTTTGAACATGGAGAAGGAAGGAAGATATGATGAAGAAGGTTGGAGAATTTGGACGGACGAAGCTATTATCCATTGAAGGAAAATAAGATTTCAATAAAAAAATAATCTTCAAATTCCAAAGTAAAACAAGTATTATAGATAAATAGATAAATAAACTTTAGAATGATAGAAACATAGACTTCAAAGCAATCGTTAGCATAAACACATTTAGTTATATTTCTATCACAATTGCAACTTAAAAGAAGGTTTGTTAAAGAACTTCATCAATACTTATCTTTATAAGAAAAATGATTAGTCTAAACATAAAATCTCGGTCAAGGATTCAAACTTCCAAAATGCCAATTACTTTATTTTCCTACTCATGGCTACTCAAATTTTCTTTCAGTACAAATTTTCCTTTTTCCTTGTGGAATTGATCTAATCTTAGATTAATCTTTTAAAGGATATTACAACTAAATTTTGAACTCAAGAAAGACAAAATTATAGCATGATAGCATTGATCCTTTGACAATTCCCACATAAAAAAACTAAGATTTATATGATGCATATGTATATATGATAATAACTATATAAATATTACAAATCTCATTCTCCTAAAAAAATTCTCAATACATTGATCCGTAATAGTAAATGCACCTTCTTCAATGTCACTGAGAGAAATTAGGAGAAAAATTATTACACAAATAATACTACATTTTTCAATTAAGTCATTTAAGATTATATGAATTTTACAGGATTTTCATCTCCTATACTATAGGGGATTATTATACCTTCAATAACCACTCCTTTATATAGATGAGTTGTTTTGACAACTCATAATACAAATATGCACACATGAATAAATATTTATTTTATGAGAAACTAACCCACCTATGGGAATAATCTTATATTCCAAACAAAAACATATATAATGTAGTATCCTCCAACTATTAAACTGGTTGGATAAGGCATTTGATAATACTCTCTTGCATTTCGAGGTGAGATAGAGTAAAAGCATCATTCTCCATGAAAAATAACTGCATTGCTCGCGCTGTATTAAAAATCAACTTTCTACAACTCTCTTGCATGTCATTGTTGTTTACCAATTCCCAATTAAGTTCCAATAGGGCATTTTGCATGAGAGCATAAATATAGTTCAAGGCTTCTTCTTTTGAGATTCTTGGATAATCTTTAATGCAACATTGTATAGATGAAGCCTTTCCTCGATCTTTCTTCTCCTAAACCATTAAACAAATACATAGTTATAGTTAATGGACTAGATTCTTTTACGTTGCATTAGATGAATGAACTTTAAATAGATAGATGTGTATCCATATTAGAAAGGATTAAAGAATTATTAAATATAACCATACCTCATAAGTTTTGCTATCATAGATTAAGCAACCTGTGAGAGACACAAGATGAAGAAACTTGGATCCACAACAAATTTTTGAGAACACATTACTTGAGAGGAAGTCTCCTGTGAAAAGAATAGAGGCCAAAACTACCGTGCCTAATCCCATAGAGCTTTTAGCATTGTCTATATATTCATCTAGTGAAGGTACATATCTATCTTGCATCCATTTTTCTTCAATATTGAGCGATGCTAC
>MU223438.1:880913-898227 GCA_018584345.1 Thuja plicata | reverse complement strand
ACACTGCCAGAGTATCCCAATTTGTTTTCAAGAGCAATGATGGCTTCGGCGTGTCTGTCCATGAGATGCAAGAGCAGATCAATAAATTTCTGGTTAAACCGGTCGTTTGAAATGCCTCCAACATTTCTTTTTCAAGAATCGGTTGCTCTCAACCGAATGTATTAATGTATTATTTGTGGTTCCTTTCCTGTGCTGAGCTGAATAGCTCATCAAACTTAATAAAGCTCAAATGTCAAGAAGTGTGTTTTGTGTTTTTATATATGGATTTGTATATTAACAATTTTTAATATGAAACATAGTAATGGGTAAAACACCACCAAATTCACTTGCTTTAAAAAATGGACAATCAATCAAACATAAAGTGAGGCCATAAATCTTGGTAAGACCCAAACATTGATGTCCATTTCTTTTGGCGCCCTTAAAACATTCAAATTAGGTCCAAAATGTTTCAAGTTTTGATTGTAATCTTATTATATGAGTTACAACCCTTGTAAATTTCTTCACATTCTATCACAAGTACATAGTTAAGAAATGTTTACATCATTGTTTATTTTATTCTCAAAATTTGTGTGTATAATTTTTGTTAGTGTAATTATTTGATTACACTTAGGCTTATTAAGCTTGTTTAGTCGTACATTTTCATTCGATACTTGTCTACACAAGTTGTCTTTGTTTAGGAGTTGTTTATAGCGCCATCGATTCTATTTTGATACCTCGCCCTAGGATCGTGGGAGGCAACCTGCCACCACTCATTGAGTGTTGGAGTCGACTTTTGATTTTACCCAATCACTCACCCTTGCATTTACACTTCTCTTTTTCATTATTGAATGGTTGACTCTACTCATTGTATTTCTGTGCTTCATTTGTATCACTTCAGATCTTGGCAAAATATTTCACTTTTAATTAGTGTATCATCTTAAAATGGAAGCACTTCCATTTTGGTAGGTTTAGCACCCTCATTTAGTACACTTGTATATTAGATTTACATTTTAGGATGCATCTACACTTAATTCTCCATTTCTAGGTGAAACTAGGGTTAGGATCCTATGGATCCTCCTTAATTTCCTTCATTGTGGCTTTATTTTTAGGTAGAACCTATGTACTGGCTCTCCTAATCTTCACCATACCTCCTCTATGGCCTCTGTGCCTCTCTCCAGCACTCTGGTGTGTTTTCTCACCTTCCTAGGTCCCCGACTGACCTGGGAATCTTGCAGATTTCTTAAGGTGACCTGCCTGAAACCTCAGGTCAGGGTTGAAGTCGATTCTGACCTAGGTCAGAATCGAGGTCGACCTTGACCCAGGTCAAGGTCAAGGTCAATTTTGACGTCTATCAGGTGTTGGTCCCCGCTTTCAGATCCAGAGCTTATCAGGGTTCTAAACTTAAAAATAGGTTCCTGGGTCCGGGTACGGAAGTGTTTTCTCTGATATTCAAATTAATACATCCCCTCTTTGGTTGGTGATTGTAATTGGACCATAATTCAAGGAAAAATTTGAATTTGGGTCCCTTGCATTGCCCTAGGAGGTATATATTGAGATCTCTATATAAATACTCTCTTTTGCCTTCATTTCTTCATGAAACAAAAAATCTTGAGATGACATGACTACGATTATGACATGATGATGATGCAAGAATGCAAGAGGATGATATAGAAGGACAACATATGATGATGAATTAATACATACAAGCATTTTTTTGGACAAGCTATTGTGGATCTCCATTGGAGCAAGAAAGAGTTCTTCCTTCCTTCCTTCTTCTTGGATCTACCATTTACAACATTCAAGCATTCAAAAGATACTATCATGGGGTAGCAACTACGGATTGTGAGTTTGGTAGGAATACTTTAGCCTTGGGGGCTTGGTATACTTTCTTTATCATATTCAAACCTATGCATTGCTCTCTCATTTTCAATTCATGCTAGGGTTTCAAACTAGAGGATTAGATCTTGGCAGTATACATTCAAAGCTCTTTCTAAGAGCAACACACACATACATTCTATTACATTTGGCTATTCGTGGAGGTGAAAACCACCAAAACTAGGGTTTGACTAAGGCAAAACTCTATATAGCCACCCCAAAACCCCCTTTTTCAAATATTTGCAGGAGCTATTTTGGGAGATGTAGGTCAGAATCGACATTTTGTTCTGGGTCAGAATCGACATTTTCTTCTGGGTCAGAATCAGAAATTCTGGGTCAAAGGTGACATTGACTTTTGGGTCAAAATCGGAACTAAGCTAGATCGGAAAAATATTTCTGGGTTTTCTTCGTCTCTGCATTTCTGTTCCAGATTTGGTTGCAGACTTTCCAGAAACTCAATACAAGCATAAGAAAAAGAGAATTTCCAAATTTTCTATGATGTGAGGTAGGTATTTTACTACATTATTCTTTGCAAAAATTTCTAGATTTACATTCCTTATCATAAAAATTAAATGTAAATGGTTGAATATGGCATAGGGTCTCTTTTATATGTAAATCCCCATTTTTAAAACCCTATTTAAAAAAACTATCCAAATTTACCCTTTACATTTTGGTGAACCCACGATAGACAACTCTTTCTCTTTGGTGTTAGATTTATAGTTTATGTTAGATCTTGCATGCATATAGAAGTAGGTTTCTTTTATGCTCTTGCATTTATATTTCAAAAATATATAAAAAATTACAAAATTTCTTTTAAAAAAAAAGACACAAAAAAGTTTACATGCTTGTAATTTTACATTGTGTTCAACATGTATGAATTTTGTTTTGAATACTTTGATGAGGCTTTTATTGCACAAAAGGATAGATCCCTTAATGAGGTACATGGAAGTGAGAATGAAAATGGTTTGAATGAGATCTCCATGGATCTTATTCCTATTTCATCCTCCTCCACAACCTCTCCAATTAACCTTTACCATAGGGTGTGTGCGTGGTTACCGTCATGATCCACTATTTGCAACATTGATGCACCTAGAATATTATTTCCTAAACCTTTGATTATGGTAAAAGGATGTCCTCGAATAACTATTAAGGGTCAACCTAGAGATCCTTTGGATTTCTTTGATAACACAGATTCCATTTCACATGCTTATCGCACATGAAATAATCCTCAGCCTACTGTTCCAGCTTCTTTACCTTCTTCTCAACCTATGCTTCCTCAAGAACCTAGGTTGCCTTCTTCCTTTAAGGAGTATGACTTAGTTGAGCAATTACGCGCTACTCCAGCTAAGATATCTTTATGGTAATTGCTTCAAACTTCTCCTACATATCATGAGGCTTTGCAAAAATCTTTATCTAATCTTCCTGCTCCGCCTCCTAACCAAGAGAACATCAATTCATTTTTGGAGTGCATGCATACTATGCCTTATGTACCTCCTATTGTGTTTACCGATGATGATTTACCTTCTGTTGAGGTATAGAATCAATATGATGCTCTTATGGTTGCTGTTTCTATTAATCTAAGTATCATTCATAGAACATTAATTGATAATGGATCTAGGCTTAATGTTTGTAGCATGGATATGCTTAAATAAATTAAGGCCGATCTTACAACTATTCAACCGGATAATATCCCTATTTGTAGATTTGACAATATCGCAAAGAAAACTTTGGGTATTATTACGCTACCTATTAAGGTTGGTCCAATTCTTCTCAATACACCTATTCATGTTATACCTAGACCTCTCAATTATAACCCTCTGTTAGGAAGACCTTGGTTACATACTATGCATGCAGTTCCTTCTACTCTTCATCGTAAGGTTAGGTTCATTTATAACAATCTGATGTATACACTACATGCGGATGATGCGCTGAATCCTTCCCTAAATGCGGAATATGCTAAGGTTTCTTAACCTATACAACCAAGTAAGGAACCTAAGCAACCACCTGAAGTTAAACAAGCTGAAAATCCATCTTCTTCTTTGACCAGAGATGATTGGGGAACATTACACTTTAATCCTTCTTTTATGGGAGAATATAAAGTTTCTGATTCAGAATTTATGAAAGAACAAAGTGGGTTTGAAAAACAAGTTTTTACTCCTTCCCACTTTCTAAGGAATTAAAAAGTAACTTTGTTGCTACTTCACTTGAAGAAACAATTGAGACAATAAAACCATATTGCTATGACATTATGACATATGCCGCTCCTTTAACTCAATCTGATATGGCCGATAGATATGGTTATGGTTATCATCTACTCAAGAAATCAAGATTCAATGGGAAAGGATGTGGTAAATATGAACAAGGCATACAAGTGCCCATGGACAATGAAGTTTATGATTATACTTATGGGTTAGGATTCAATCCTTATAAACAACTGCCAGCTTTTCCTCTTAATGTCAATCACATCTGTGGTGGACATTTTAAGTTGGTTAATCCGCTTCTCCTTGAAATGGATCAAAAACCTAGTTT
Organism: Thuja plicata; assembly: GCA_018584345.1. NCBI lineage: Eukaryota > Viridiplantae > Streptophyta > Pinopsida > Cupressales > Cupressaceae > Thuja > Thuja plicata. Next base: position 893,844 of record MU223438.1, on the reverse strand, counting down.
GGAAATTTTTCCTGAGGATGAAGCCCTAGCCGATTTTTTAGGGGTATATCAGGATCTACCTACGTTTCATCATAAAAGAAGAAAGCCCTATTGTCTGAATAATGAAGTCTATTTTTGAGAACATGATGAACAAGATATTTCTCCTTTGCCAATGGATTCTCCCATGCAAAGTAATTTATTAATAAATGAGACTATTGAAGTTCAAGTGGATGTGAATGACTCTGAAAAAATATCAAAATTGGGAAATGTTTGAATCAAGATGAACATGATCTGTTGGTTTCTCTCTTGCTTGAATATAAGGATATATTTGCTTGGACATATTCAGATATGCCGGGTATAGATCCTAAGATTATTACTCACAATATTGTTCTCAAACCTAATGCTAAACCTGTGAAACAGAAAATCCGAAAGATGAATCCAGGATTGCCTTGTTAGTTAAAGCCGAAATTGAAAAATTATTAGGTGCTAGGTTCATCTTCTCTATTGACTATTCTGAATGGATTTCCAATATTGTGGCTATTTCTAAAGGAGAAAATAAGATAAGGATGTGCACCGAATTTCAAGATTTAAATAAGGCATCCTTAAAAGATGATTTACCATTACCTAATATTGATATGATTGTGGATTCAACACCGGGTCATGCTTTATTATCTTTTATGGATGGTTTTTTGGGTTATAATCAAATCTTTATTCCTATCGAATACCAACTTAAGATCGCATTTATAACACCTTGGGGAACATTTTATTGGGTCATGATGCCTTTTAGATTAAGAAATGCAGGAGCAGCTTATCAACGCGCTATGAATTTGATTTTTCATGATTACATTCATAAGATTCTAGAAGATTATGTGGATGATATCTTGGCAAAATCTATACAAATAGAGGATCATGTTTTTATTTTATGAAAAATATTTGAAAGAATTAGGAGTTATAATATGAGATTGAATCCTAAGAAATATGCATTTGGAGTTGATTCTAGTAAATTATTAGGATTTATAATATCTAAGAGAGGCATAGAGGTTGATACTGAAAAAATAGATGCTATTGTTAACATGCCTCCTCCTAAGAATATTTCTCAATTACGTAGTTTACAAGGAAAATTCAAGCCATTTGTCGCTTTGTTTCTAACTTAGCCGATAGAACTGTTCCTTTTACTTCCCTGCTTAGAAAAGATACCATTTTTTCTTGGAACGTGGAATTTAAACAATCCTTTGAGAAATTTAAGGAGTATCTTGCAAATCCTCCTATTTTTTAACCTGCTCAGTTTAATAAACCCTTCTATCTATATACTTCCGCTACTCTGAATGCCGTGAGTGCGTTGTTGGCTCAACATGATAGTGAAGGTAAGGAAAGACTGATGTACTACATTAGTCAGACTTTACTTGATTATGAAACAAGATATATCGATTTGGAAAGATAATTCTTGGCTTTTGTTTATGCTTTTTAAAAACTCAGGCATTACCTATTGAATGTTGAAGTCAATGTGATTGTTAAATTTGATCTTCTAAAATACCTTTTCTCAAAGACTGATCTATCTGGCTATTCGGAAAAGTGGGTGATGTTACTTATGGAATTCGATCTTAATTTCATTCTTCAAAAATACATTAAAGGACAAGCTTTAACTGATTATTTAGCTGAAGCTCCTTGTCCTCATTCTGATACAAGCGTTAGCTCAATAGAATTCCCTGATGAGGGCATTCTTGCCATCAAGCAAAAGGATGTTTGGGAATTATATTTCGATGGTTCTAGATGTAAGATAGGTTCTGGTGTTGGCATTATCTTGGTCCCTCCTACAAAGAAACCGATCCCTATGTCGTATAAATTGACCTTTCCTTGTACTAACAATATTGTGGAGTATGAAGCTCTTATAGATGGATTATGAGTATCTTCATCCCCTCATATTAAAAACTTGGAAATCTACGGGGATTCGCAATTGATTGTCGAACAAATCAAAGGAGGTTATAAGACTAAGAATGATAAAATGATGCAATATATATTTGGCTCTTGATATTCTTTTACAATTCTCTTCTTATACGATTAAGACTTTACCTAGGAAAGATAATCGAGATGCAGACGCCATGGCAAGTGCAGCTTCTTTGGTTTGTCTCAAGAATAATGCCAAAGACTTTCAATTTACTATACATACTCTTAAACACCCTACAATTTCTAATAAGGTTACTGCTGATTGTTTTAACTTGCATTTGGATGAATGGTATTCACATATCTTTCATTTTTTGAAAGATAGTACTTTTTCAGAATCAGAAACAAGGAACATGTGTAATCGTATTAGGAAGCTTGCAGAAAATTATATTATTTTGGGAGGTATACTTTATAAATGCTCTTATAATGGTTTTCTATTAAGATGCCTCAGTAGAACCAAAATTCCAATAGCTTTAGAAGAAGCTCATTCTGGTTCTTGTTGGGGACATTTTGGTGGGAAGTCTTTAGTTAATAAACTTCTTAGAATGGGATATTATTGGAAAACAATGGAACAAGATTCTTTTACGTTTGTTAAGAAGTGTCCTGAGTGTCAACAACATCGTAACTTAATTCATGCTCCTACTCATGAGCTTCATAATCAAGTTGCTCCATGGCCTTTTAGTATTTAGGGTTTTGATCTTATTGGAAAAATATCACCAGCTTCTTCTCAAGGACATACATACATTCCGATAGCTACCGATTACTTTACGAAGTGGGTGGAAGATATTCCTCTTCATTCTACTACCGTGGATGTTATTTGTGATTTCATCCTTAATCATATTATAGCATGATTTGGTATTCCTTCAACGATAGTTTAAGACAACGGTACTTCTTTCAAGAATAAGGAAGTCACAAAATTATTGGAGAAATATCATATTCAGCATAGATTTTCTACTCCCTATTATCGTCAATCTAATGGTCAAGCTGAAGCATTGAATAAAGTTATTGAGCAAATTTTAAGAAAACAGTTAATAAGCATGCAAAAGATTGGCATAAGAAACTTACTTATGGTTTATGGGCTTATAGGACTAGTGTTCATACTGCCAGAGGTACTTCTCCTTATAATCTTTTCTATGGTACTGATGTTATTATGCCCTTAGAATTGGAAATACCTTCTTTCCGTGTTTCATTTCATGGGATAATCGACAAGGATACTTTTTGGGAACAACAATTACAAGAATTAGAAATATTGGATTAACAATGAATAAATGCTTTGGAACATATAAAGGCTTATCATAAATCAATTTAGAAATAGTATAATCATAAGGTAATTGAAAAGTCATTTTTGGTGGGTGATTTAGTCTTATATGAAAATCAAAGGAATGTGAATGCTTTTCTTGGTGAAAAAGGAAAGTTTAGCCCTAATTGGCTTGGACCTTTTGTAGAATTCCCTGATGAGGGCATTCTAGCTATCAAGAAAAAGGATGTTTGGGAATTATATTTCAATGGTTCTAGATGTAAGATAGGCTCCAGTGTTGGCATTATCTTGGTCCTTCCTACAAAGATACCGATCCCTATGTCGTATAAATTGACCTTTCCTTGTACCAACAATATTGTGGAGTATGAAGCCCTTATAGATGGATTATGAGTAGCTTCATCCCTTCATATTAAAAACTTGGAAATCTATAGGGATTCACAATTGATTGTCAAACAAATCAAAGGAGGTTATCAAACTAAGAATGATAAAATGACGCAATATATATTTGGCTCTTGATATTATTTTACAATTCTCTTCTTATACGATTCAGAGTTTACCTAGGAAAGATAATCGACATGCAGATGCCATGGCAAGTGCAACTTCTTTGGTTTGTCTCGAGAATAATGTCAAAGACTTTCAATTTACTATACATACTCTTAAACACCCTACAATTTCTAATAAGGTTACTGCTGATTGTTTTAACTTGCATTTGGATGAATGGTATTCACATATCTTTCATTTTTTGAAAGATAGTACTTTTTCAGAATCAGCAGCAAGGAACACGCGTAATCATATTAGGAAGCTTGCAGCATGTTATATCATTTTGGGAGGTATGCTTTATAAACGCTCTTATAATTGTTTGCTATTAAGATGCCTTAGTAGAACCAAAATTCTGATAGCTTTAGAAGAAGCTCATTCTGGTTCTTGTTGGGGACATTTTGGTGGGAAGTCTTTAGTTAATAAACTTCTTAGAATGAGATATTATTTGAAAACAATGGAACAAGATTCTTTTACCTTTGTTAAGAAGTGTCCTCAATGTCAACAACATGGTAACTTAATTCATGCTCCTACTCGTGAGCTTTGTAATCAAGTTGCTCCATGGCATTTTAGCATTTAGGGTTTTGATCTTATTGGAAAAATATCACCAGCTTCTTCTCAAGGACATACATACATTCTGATAGTTACCGATTACTTTACGAAGTGGGTGAAAGATATTCTTCTTCGTTCTACTACCGCAGATGTTATTTGTGATTTAATCCTTAATCATATTATAGCATGATTTGGTATTCCTTCAATGATAGTTTCAGACAATGATACTTCTTTCAAGAATAAGGAAGTCACAAAATTCTTGGAGAAATATCATATTCAGCATAGATTTTCTACTCACTATTATCATCAATCTAATGGTCAAGCTGAAGCATTGAATAAATTTATTGAGAAAATTTTAATAAAACACTTAATAAGCATGCGAAAGATTGGCATAAGCAACTTACTTATGCTTTATGGGCTTATAGGACTAGTGTTCATACTGCCAGAGGTACTTCTCCTTATAATATTTTCTATGGTACTGATGCTATTATGCCCTTAGAATTGGAAATACCTTCTTTTCGTGTTTCATTTCATGGGATAATCGACAAGGATACTTTTCAGGAACAACGATTACAGGAATTAGAAATATTGGATTAACAACGAATAAATGCTTTGGAACATATTAAGGCTTATCATAAATCACTTCAGAAACAATATAATCATAAGGTAATTGAACGGTCATTTTCGGTGGGTGATTTAGTCATATGAAAATCAAAGGAATGTGAATGCTTTGCTTGGTGAAAAAGGAAATTTTAGCCATAATTGGCTTGAACCTTTTGTAGTAATTGAGGACTTTTCTTCAGGTGCTTATAAGTTTTATGATATGAATGGTGTCCCTCTTACGGAACCTATTAATATTATGCATCTCAAACATTATTATCCGTAGTATATCATTCTTTATTTGTGTATTTATGTATTCCTCATGGAATAGATATGTCTATTTTATAGGTTATGTGATTTGAATATATTCATACATAATTTCGTTCTCTCTTTTCGTTAATTTTTTTATATTGGTGAAAAATACAGTAATCAATCATAGAAATAACTGGGCAAAACAAAAAATTTCATATATAAAATTCTATGAGTTTGATACGAATATGGCACATGTGCCCTGTCTATCAATCTCTATCTCTACGCTCTGAGGGTCGATGAGTCCCAACTCTCTCTGATCTATGGTGTTAGGCTAAGGATCTCAATATGGTAGTCTGTGTGAGGCTCCTCAACATGCTCATCTCATAGTTACGTTCCTGGGCTCTCTGGAGGTCAGTCATCGATTTCTCTTCTCTCTCTCTGCACAACCTTAGCTCTCACTGGATGCATGCAAAAACATTCGCATGTCTGCCAGGATCTCTCTGTCCAATGAGGGACTCTCACTCGCTAGATGGAAGTCGGTAGGATATACATGTATCCTTTAGGACCTTGGATACAAAACTCCTCCACTCCGCTATGCTAGCTACAGAATTCAAACATATTTACCTTTTAGTACTTCTTCTTTAAAAATATTCAGTCAAAATATCCAAATATAATGCATATTTCATACCTGGATTTCCCTCCTAAGTGTCACCAAAGGATCTAGATGGTGGGGGCATGGAGTGACTACCCTCTCCCCACTCGCTATGTTTGGGTCTAGGTTGTGGTGTCTTTGTGTGCACATGGGGAGGTCATTGTGATCTCAATGGTACAACATAGACCACACGCTCATCTGCACCTGCTATCACCTAGGGGCATCTCCTCTTCTCTTTCTTCTTCTCTAAACTCTTCTCTCCTCTGATCTCTCCTCCTCCATACGATCTCCCTTAGAGATGGGCTCCCCCTTGTCTCTCTGATCCTCCTCCTCTTCCACTGGTATGTCACTACCTCGGTGTGTCCTCTTTGAGAAACCTGGATCACCTGTGGGATAGTTATCAGGGAAGACAGGGTGGGTTCCCTGTAGACTCCAATATCAGATATACTCTTTGCTAACGCTTGAATAGGATACATCGGGAGCTACCTTTGTATCCTTGGCCTCATTTGTCTTGCAATCTACAATATCATCTATTGTAGGTCGGTGTATGGCGCCAGGTCTCTGATAGTATCTTGTCAGGTATACGTACCAAGGTACTATCCTGGGGACCCCCTGTATCAGACCAAACTGTCTCATTACTCTATCATAGTAATATGGCATCATTTCATGACTGGTAGGACCCTCTAACATCTTCCGCTGCTATGAGTGTCTCAGCTGGTGTTGAGTATCTAGCCATTCTGTCATCTGATAGTACGGTCTTCATATCATATCAACACCTGGTATACGGTCGAAGTGTACTATCCAAAAGAGGATATACCCGTACTGCCAGACACCTGCTAGTGGGTAGGAAAAGGCTTTCAGTGTGCTCACATCTACCATCACCGAAACACCCTATGGTCGTGTACATGTGTAATTCTCAAACATCCAAACCTGTAGCAAGGTGCATACTTTAAGACTCTCTCGCTGGCATCTCACTAACTAACACAACTCATGGTAGAGGTGGGCTAACATGTTGCGACCCCATAAGAAGACAATCTTTTCACCCTCCATCCTACGTACGAGATGAGTGAATGGTTCTAGAAATATTGTACCCTTTGTGTTGTGTATCACAACTAAAGAGAGTATACACAACATCACTTTTCATACCAAAGGTGTCGTGCCTGCTAGTATGGTTGATATAGTGATATGATCTTCTCAGGTCCTCATCTATGGTACTTGTCCTAAACAATACTCCCCATATGAAAGGACCTTGGTAGGACCCCACTGCACTCTTGGTTTGACAGGCTCGCCTCTGACTGGAAGTCGTAGGATCCTATACACATCCTCTAGTGTAATCACGATCTCTCCTCAAGGAAGATGGAAGGAACAAGTATCCTCATCCCACCTCTCTATCATGGCTGATATCATGGATTGATGGAACCTCATCTGTGGTAGGACTGCTACCCAACACATTCTGACATCTCTCAATATCTGTATCTCATCCTGTTGTAGCTCGAACAAGTTCTCTCTGACAATCAGCAATATCCCTTTGAAGGGGTGCTCTTAGAGACAGACAAGATCCTGTCAGCACAAACAACATCATATCAATACTCTATCATGAGGCAACTATAATACCCACTTGACCAGGTTAAGGTCGACCTTGTTGGGTCAAGGTTGACCTTTTCGGGTGAAGGTCAACCATTTTGGGTCAGGGTCGACCTTTTCGGGTCAGGATCAAAATTTTTGGGTCAAGGTCGACCTTACCTATAAAAATATGAATTTTATATTCACAAATATCAAAACAAAGAACTTAACTTAGGAAGTGGTTGTCCGCTGGCTAGGCGCTCTCTCAGGATTTCCATGCGGCTCGCTCGAAGTTCTTCTCTATTCGGCATTCTGCTTCTTTTTCCGAAACATTGAAAATGGTAAGAATGAGAAGGTAAGTGTTCCTTTCTCTTATTTATAGCTGAAAATTAGGGTTTTATTAGCATTTTATTTGAATTTACCTAGGTTAAACTCGAAATTTTCTTTTATATGCATTCAGATAGACATTCACTCTTTTCATCATAACTTGAGTTTGGTAGCTCCATTTTTAGTGCTGTTAGTGGCGTTGGAATAATGATTCAGATACCTAACCTCTTGAATTGGTTTAGGAAGGTTTAGAATCCTTATAAATAGTTTAGGAAAAGTCTTTTCAATAAAATTCATATCTAGTGTATAGGTTTAACCTTATCACCCTGTTTCACCTTCCAGAATTAGTAAGCCAAAATAGGGGGGTATAAGGGTCTCTATGCACTTCTCAAATTAATCCTAGTAAGGCTTAGGTGCTCTATGGATTTTCATTAACCTTGTGTGCTTCAGGTTGTGGGTATTAACGGTTTCTTGCAGTATCTCTATGTTGAGGACTTGGCTATATCCTTTTTACTTTATGATGTTTTCTTACTTTAGCTTGCATATTCACGTAGTGTCATATCTAAGCTAAAGTGGGGGCTAAATGTATCATCTTAAAATAGAAGAAATTCCATTTTGGTACATTTAGCACCCTCACTTAGTACACTTGCGTATTAGATTTACATTTTAGGATGCTGCACTTAATTCTCCATTTCTAGGTGAAACTAGGGTTAGGATCCTATGGATCCTCCTTAATTTCCTTCTTTGTGGCTTTATTTTTAGGTAGAACCTATGTAATAGATCTCCTAATCTTCAAAATACCTCCTCTATGGCCTCTGTGCCTCTCTCCAACACTCGGGTGTGTTTTCTCACCTTCCTAGGTCCCCGACTAACCTGGGAATCTTGCAGACTTCTTAAGGTGACTTGCCTGAAACCTCAGGTCAGGGTTGAAGTTGATTCTGACCTAGGTTAGAATCTAGGTCAACCTTGACCTAGGTCAAGGTTGAGGTTGAACATGACCTAGGTCAAGGTTGAGGTCAACCTTGACCTAGGTCAAGGTCGAGGTCAATTTTGACCTCTGTAGGGTGTTGGTCCCCGCTTTCAGATCCGGAGCTTATCGGGGTTCTAAACTTAAAAATAGGTCCCTGGGTTTGGGTGTGGAAGTGTTTTCTATGATATTTGAATTAATAAATCCCCTCCTTGGTTGGTGATTGTAATTGGACCATAATTCAAGGAAAAATTTGAATTTGGGTCCCTTGCATTGCCCTAAGAGGTCTATATTGAGATCTCTATATAAACACTCTCTTTTTCCTTCATTTCTTGATGAATTTTTTTTTTACGATGATGCCTTAATAAATACAAGAATTTTTGAGGACAAGCTATTGTGGATCTCCATTGGAGAAAGAAAGAGTTCTTCCTTCCTTCCTTCTTCTTGGATCTACCATTTACAACATTCAAGCATTCAAAAGATATTATCATGGGGTAGAAACTATAGATTGTGAGTTTGGTAGGAATACTTTAGCCTTGGGGGCTTAGTATGCTTTCTTTATTATATTGAAATCTATGCATTTCTCTCTCATTTTCAATTCATGCTATGGTTTCAATCTAGAGGATTAGATCTTGGCATTATACATTCAAAGCTCTTTCTAAGAGCAACACACACATACATTCTATTACATTCGGCTATTCGTGGAGGTGCAAACTGCCAAAACGGGGGTTTGACTAAGGCAAAACCCTATATAGCCACCCCAAAACCCCCTTTTTCAAATATTTGGAGGTGCTGCTTCAAGAGTTGTAGGTTAGAATCAGACATTCTGGGTCAAAATTGACATTTTGTTCTTGGTTAGAATTGACATTTTCTTCTAGGTCAGAATCGGAAATTTTGGGTCAAAGGTGACATTGACTTTTGGGTCAAAATTGGAACTGAGCCAGATCGGAAAAATATTTCTGGGTTTTCTTCGTCTCTGTGTTTCTGTTCCAGATCTAGTTGTAGATTTTCCCGAAACTCAACATAGGCATTAGGAAAAGGGTATTGCCAGATGTTCTATGATGTGAGGTAGGTATTTTACTACATTATTCTTTGCAAACATTTCCAGCTTTACATTCCTTATCATAACAATTAAATGTATATGGTAAAATATGGTATAGGGTCTCTTTTATATACAAATCCCCATTGCTAAAACCCTATTTAAAAAAACTATCCAAATTTACCCTTTACAAATAGTCATATAATAAATTTTTTGGTTAATATAATTTTGCAATACATAAGGTTTGATATATAGAGTTGTGGGATTATATTTTCAAGAATAATTATCTAGAATTGGTATCAAGAATTGTAATCGCTATTGTGAATGATCATTAGAGTAGGATGAAAAAGATTAAACTTATCTATTATGAAACAAGTCAACAATACATGGAAAATTTATAATAAAAATATATAAGAAAATAGAATACTATGCATCAACAATACAAGGATTAGAAATTTATGTAAGAAACTCATTCAATGGATAATTGAGCAAGAACTAATATTCATGATTATATTAATTAAAATAAAATTAAACTTAGTATAGTAAGCTCTCAGAAATTCTTAATTGAAATAATATACTTCCTTTTAATCTCTCTAATACTCTACACCAACAATATCATATCTAGTGCTATCATTGAAGCATGTACAAATATCCAATCTTGATGCATTCACTTGAAGTGATAAATATCGATCCATACATGAGAATATTCAATCATCTAACTTTCTAATAAACTTGTGAAATACGAATAATAATGAATGTATAATATGTCAACACATGACATCAACATACTATACATACCACTAATTATATGATGTCTCTACATGTATAGTCACCTTATATACTTAGATTGTTGCATACTTTAATAAAATTGTTATAACATTGAATTTTTTGGTACATATTATACTTCTATTATACACACCACTATTAGCTCCTCACTTATTCTAGCACATACAATTACAGCTTCAATTTTGACTACATATAGATTCTTCTTGCATACTTTAGAATATTATCCCACTCTTATATATATATAGTTTAAAACAAGTGATCATGATTCATGATTTATTCTCTAGACAAAATTTATTTACATATGCAATGGTAAGTTATCCTTCTAGATGAATTATGGATTTTATGAAAAAATAATCACATGTAGAAAAATCATATGTTTTTATTAGAACTTGGTATCACGAGATCTCCATGTTTTAGTCAACAACACTATTGTATCACAATACATAAACAATTATAATATTATAGGTATACAAATATTCTCTTCCTGCAAGGACTCTCTATACATTAATATTAACAAATTTATAATATTGTCCTATTTTATATTTTTCTTGTAGGGAGTGTAATATTGAGCCTAGGGTGATCCCACAATAGTGGGTTACACTTTTTTGCCTAAACAGACATTGAAGTCTACATTTTGACAAAAACTTTCAGATTCAGAAGCATATTGTCATTAAACTGTTTGAAATTGGAAGATGAAGTAAAATAGAGTCTTTTAGGATTTTCTGTCTAGATTCTATATATATATATATATATATATAATTAATTTGAATGGTTTTGTTTTTCTCCCACGAAAACTGCTATGTTGCTGAAAACGTCATTTTCAAAAAGTTACATTGACTTCATAGAGCATAATTTTTTTTCTAAAATAGACATCAATGCAATTATTTTTAATTTGGTTTTTTAACATCCATACGGAGGGCATGCAATTGGTTTGACAACATTATCATGATTATTTTATATTTTATGAACGTTTGAAGTAGAGTAAACCGTAATTTTAACATACCTTGACTGTATAGCTTATAACTTGTTGTGTATTTATCAAAATTCAATTTTTTTTTTTATAGAAAGTAGACTCAAAGCCGGAGGGCACTATTATTTTTCAATTTTTTTTTCTTTTTTCTACTATTTTTCATTGAACGTCAAAGTTGGAGGTTTATTTTGGATTAAAAACCTACATTTGATGCACGTCAAAAAACATAGACCTAATTAATTCAAAAAATTTCAAATCTATATTTGTTAGAAAGCTTGTTCTAAGTACTTGTGCTATGCAAAATTACCTTTCCCTATTCATTCATTTGAGCCCCGCGCTTGAGCTCCGAAGCCATGAAAATTGCATATTTTTGTTAGCCTTTGCAAATGACCTCTAATCAGAGGGTTTTGATAGAAAGTAGTTTCGGTCGAAACTACTTTCTATCGAAAGTAATTTCATGATTTGACTACTTTTTGGCCCTTTTGAAAGTAATTTAGTACTTTTGATCAAAAGTAACTTACGATCGAAAGTACTACTTTTTGGTACTTTCGATCGTAAGTTACTCACTTATGATCGAAAGTATTTGTCAATTCTGATCAAAAAAAAGTTTTAATTTTTCTTTGGTCACACTTTTCGGGGTGAATTCCTTCCCCCAAAAAAGTGTAACCCACTATTTTAGGTTTAGCCCCTAATAAATTAACTAACACTTGAGAGTGTGATAATACCATATCATATCTACACATGGATTTGGCAATGCTTATAAGTTATTTCAAAGAATTCGTAGTGTTTACCTAAGCATTAATTTATTTCATACCCTTTTTTCTATCAACCATCTCAGTCACAAGATATACCATGCATTAATATGTTAGTCTCTAGAATGGAAAATATTATCTTTAGATAAATTCCTTGAAATACTTTTCACCTTTTTTTTTAAATTTTTTTTTAACTAAATATATTGCAACATGATATATTTTTAGTTTAATAATAGATGGGCGCTCCTCCATTAGATAAAATTCTGTAATGGTTTGATGAATAATCCAAGATTGTTATGAAATTATGAACAACTCCCCCAAAAAATATCACAATCACTTTCTAGAGGCAACTATAACAGAATACCCATTCATTGCAAAGAAAACTTCCATCCTAGGTCCGATGAGCCCATGCTTCTAGAAATTGAATTTGAATGCCTATAAATATTTAGATTCAATAAAAAATTTGTAATTTAGATTTAAAAGATCTTGAATACATACACACCCCTACTAGCTCCTCACTTGTTCTAGCACATACAATTATAGCTGCAATTTTGACTACATATAGTTTCTTCTTGCATGGAATTTTGACTACATGTAATTTATTCTTGCATGCTTTAGATTAAATATTATACTTCTACCATACACACCACTACTAGCTCCTCACTTGTTCTAGCACATACAATTACAGCTACAATTTTGACTACATATAGTTTCTTCTTGCATGCTTTAGAATATTATCCCACTCTTTATATATAT